>PDGT01000028.1:1043478-1140460 GCA_003671415.1 Megathymus violae
TAGTAAATTCAGGATATGTATTTAATTATTTTCCTTGTAATTCACCTGTCTCCAATAAGTAGTAAAGGCGTACTGAAATTGCTGGATCGTAAATTCGCCGTCTCAGGTGGAAAGAGGCGTCATAAAATTGCCGTGCCATCAGACCGTCCACTTTACTGCCCTAACTTTGAAGTCGTGCATAAAGTGACAACCTTTTAGAACCAGCACTGATGTCTCAAAGTCTATTTATTTGTAAAAATTTAGATTATATCTTTCTTCAGTATGTATTTTAATTTTTAAACGTTTAAACGATAAACAAAATGGGGGATATTATTTAGTTGGCTTAGATATACCTATTCATATACACATCTTAATGTCACTAACCCAAGTGGTGTTAGCGTCGGTTTTCCGCACGGAAGACTTGAGTTTGAATCCTGCACGCACCTGTATTTTACAAATTATGTGCGTATTACAAATGAATACCTGCATGTCTGAGTGAAGTCTTTGAAACCGCACTTAGCCAAAGAGATGGACTATAGTCTTAACTTCTGTCATTGTGAGAGAAAACTGAGCCCAGTAGTGGGACTGTAATTATGTGTTGTAAAGATGATGAATGTCACAGGCTGTTTTATTAGAATTTATTGAGCGGAAAAGCTTTAAATTCACTGGGCATAATTTCTGAACATAATGTTGTGCAATATAAGAAGGTTCCTTCTTTTAAATTTATTTATAAATTCTTTGCTCGTTGCTATGACATTTTTACAGGTAACATAATACAAAACATGAAAATAAGATGAATGCTGTGTCTGGCGTGGGATTATTTATGACTATGGTATTTCGGTTAAAATAATGTTCACAAAAACTATCCACGTCAACGATGCATATGTACAAATACATATGTAGAAACATATAAATGCAGAATGCTTGGACCAAAGCAAGACGGACACAAGTAATGTGGCTACGAAGCACCATCATCAACTCATTCTCTCACATACTAAATCCTACAAGATTTTACGTTAATGACGCTTTATCGTTTCATCGACTTTCAAATCACAACAGTGCTAAAATAATTTCACTTTAAAAAGTACATTCTCTAACATAATTCATCTTAGATTAGTTTTGTCGTACGACTTACACATACGACCACAAATTCATCATAGAACTCTTACATATTTCGGTTACAAAACCACCACCATACTCATTCAATTCATCCAGTTATAAATCATTCCGGTTAAAAAATATTGCATTTAATCTCAAGCCAACTGGAATAAACATCATATTTAATTTTATTCGTGACAACCCTATATATAAAGAAAGCCTATACTATGACTAAAAGATCTTCAGCATACAAATTCGCAACGCAGCGGCTCCACCATGCTTTGTTATTTATAAACATTACTGATTACAAGCGAAGATATAAAAATTATTTCTACATAAATTACTATATAACATTACCAAAATAGAAAAATGTATTTTATATCAGATAACTTTTAGGTTGTACATAACTCCATCCATCCTTGAGTTTAAACCATTCGTACTAACGAACGTAACAACAACTTCAAGCACTGGATTTTGCTTAATCCAGTTTACTCCGCACGATACACAAGATACACAAGCCAGTGAAACGCAGAATTTATACACACATTTAAGCTTCACGTCTAAGCATATCCTTGACGCCTTAGGTCGGATCTCAAATAGCAATCACCTCTCCTAACAAGATGGCGGGCAGCTGTGACAGCTGTCATTAATTTTACTAAATCCGATATCCATTTTTGAATTTATTGGATATCTTACATTTGATTTAGAAATCATTCGATAACCTTTTAGAATAATATTTAAATTAAAAGAAAAATTTACGATTTAACTTCATTATTTTATTTTATATTGTAAGGGCTGTATAGGCTTTAAATGTTGGGATCGTAAAATAGTTACTTTTATTATTATAAATACATATTACCAAAAAAGGTTTGGAAATTTTATAAAATCCGACTTACGATAGGTTTGTGAAGAATGCCCTTGACTTTATGCTGAAATCTAAATCTTGTTTTACTTATTATAAGATTATACTAGGGTTGCCAACCGTACATATAGTACCGTACGTATATATAGTATTGTACTGTATTTCGTGAATCCGTCCTATATACTGTTGAAGAAATATATAGTACGCGAAAATACTATATTTCAGTACAATAGATCAATGTTTATATTTTGCAACACGAAAACTAATAAAATAAAAAAAAACAGAAACAGAGCAAGTATATCTTTAATAAAAAATGAGCTTTTGATTTGTATTAATTTAAAAATTGACTGCGATAAAGCTTATGCCAGTTTTGTTGAAGACAAATTGTTACAGAATGCAAGAAGTGCAAAAAAAATTAGTTTTATAAAAAATAAATGGGAAAAAAATAAAATTTAGTCTATTTTTTATTCTTCCCTACTAAAATACAATATTTTTGTAGCTTTTTTTTAATAGTAAAATACAATATATATTCAGATAAAAAAATATTGGCAGCCCTAGATTATACCCACCTTTGATAGTGGCTATCTGGTTTTAAATAGTACAACGCGATAATGGATAAATTATGATTGAACGGAATTCTCAAGCGCCAATCTACTCCGATTTTCAGAAAACATTGCGTTCAAATTTACCACAAGATTAAACAAGGTTATTTTAATTTGAATTTATTAACTAACGTTTTCCCTGGAGTTGCCGTATTTTAATCTTTTCGGAGACTTCATATAAATATTTTATACAGTTCTTAAAAATACTCTTTATTATAAAGACTACTTAAAAATGGTCCTTTCATGTGACAAGAGAATATCTCGCAGTCACGTATTGTATCAGATATATTTGATCAGACAAGACGTGATCTCATTATTATGTTATATATGCGTAGCGTAAATAAACATGTAGTTAAATATAGAACTTATAGCACAGCTGAAACAACCCAAGGGAAGTAAGTGTACCTACATGTTATTTTCTCGTTTACATGCTGCCCAGAGTATGATCATGCTTTCTCTTTATTATGGGTGTGTTGTTCGATCGAAACAAGTCCGTGAATATTTTTAAATAATCCCATCAAATTGGAATCAACTCGTCCGTGACTGGGTTTTGTATTATAAATATGATCAACAATATTTTCAGGTTGGAATTAAAAGACTCCTGTTATATATTTTCCTATAAAAGAAACATGTTTTCTGTATTTTTTTCTAACTTGAACTCAATAGTTTTGTAATGGCCAGGTTCTTTTATGATTTAGTTTTTTTATATCGTGTATTGAACTTTAAAAACCTTTCCCTTTTTTCCATCACGTAATTTTTTTTAGGATGTAAGTTTCTTGTATTTAAAAGGCGGCGTTTAAAGGCATGCGTGTGGTATTCTAACTTAATAGAACAATATTTCTATGATTAACATTTGATTGCAGCAGAATTACGTCGTCTTTGCACCAACCTTATTGTTACACAGCAAATCTGGAGAAACTTAACAATAACGAACAGACACACAGCTAGACATGCCTATTAGAAATCAACCTGTCTATGCCTTCGACAAACACATCCTATTGTTTACAAATATTACTTGCAACCGAAATAATTTTACTTATCTTTATCACACCTTTTATGGATTTCACGTTACATACAGGAGTAAATCCATTTTCCTAGATATAAAGTATCTGGGTGTGATCAATTCAGTTCACCGGTTTCCAACAGAAAGACGTGACACATAGACATAAATTTATAACAAACAATGGTCTTTATTACATTATGACTGTTAATAAAGTTAGATATTCTGTCTGTAAATTTAAAACATAGATCTATAAATAACATTCGACATATTCGCTATCCGCGCAATAATTTTTTTATGAACGGTTATTTTTTTTAATCTGTGTTGTGTCAATTATCGAATCTTGGACAGGGCTCGAGATTATAGTGTTCTTAATGTTATTAAGATTACGTAAGTACTCTTACTTGCTCTTACTCTTACGTACTCTACATACATCAAGTACTTACGTACTCTTAATAAAATAAAGGACTGCTTTCTCGAAACGAAACAAGGGACGGTTTCAAGTATTTTAGTTGAAGTACACATTTCGAAATTACAAGATCAATCTGTGCTAGCGATAAATATCGTTCGGGTTATATGCTTCTTATGAAATCTCCCAAGTTGCAAGTTCAAAGGTAGTTTTAAGCACAAAAGTTAATCAGAAATCCATTAGAACAGCTATTTCTCGCCAGCGGTTGTTTATAAGTTTGATAGTCCTAAAGGCGTTTATAGACATCCGTTTTTTTATCACACGTTACATGCATACATTTGATTTAAATTTGGACATTTTTGTATTGTCATCACATCCCAACATCGTTGTGCTTAACTCTTGTCTTCTCTCACAGTGAATAACATCTTTGAATTTTCCAACAAATCTATTTATTTATTATTATTGTTAATTAGGACGGATTACATGTTACAGAATTAAACAACATCAAATAATTATTCAATATTAGCGTAATAAATGATAGAAATTAACAAAACAATAATTTCTAATAATATAATAATATAAAATAAAGATAATAATCAAAACTTCAGACATACCGAATTTAGCATCATGGCCTCGCCGTCTTGTGTTCGGCAGGATCCACAAATATCCTAGTAGGGGGGACTTGAGATTCTAAGATAAATGAAACCCCTTACATAATAAAATACACAGATAATATAGATATTACATAATAACAAATACATAGTTTAAGAATTAGCCAAACACACCTAACAAATTAAGGTCATCGCACATGACGGGCTTTTAGGGTAACATCTAACCGCACGGATTTGTGTCATCGACTCTGTCAGGTGACCGCCAGCAAACATCCCTCGCCCTCTGGTTAAATTAAAGCAACGCCTTTTTGTCGAGTTACTACTGTGACTGGATAACATAGTTTTAGACTTTCATGAATTATTCTAAAGAAAAGCCATTAAAGCGAATATCTGAAATGATGTAGTGTGCGCTGGACCAAAAATTCATAGAGAATTATACAATTTATGATTTCAACGAGTTATAAGCTAGAAATGTCGATTAAAATTTATTGTAATTGTTCTAAATAAGACAATAAATGATTTTTAAACTGTGATTCAAAGCACAAACCTCGTGTAGATGATGATATCAGCTGATCTGTAGATACATGTATGTTTGTGTTCATTTAAATATATGTAACCAAACATTTGAACATAGTATTGATCTAGTTTCAGAGTTCCAAGTTGTTTATGATTCTACTCGAGTTAAAAGTCAACAACAATACAATAATTTTATAAGACACCACCTGTATTTTCAATAAAGTCATCATAACAAGTAATATAAAAATATCAGTCCATTCCTTTATTAATATAAAATAATTTTTGTTAATATAAAATAAGTTATGCTTGACAATCCCGCCTGTTGGTTAGCGGTGATGAAGTCTAAAATGTTGAACGCACTAACTTATAAAAGTTTTTTCACTCTCTTCTTGATGACTCCCACATCACAAGTAGCCGGGAACAACGACGCAGGCAAGAAATTCCATAAAAATTAATTTTAATTAGTACGCTTCTACTCTGAATACACTTTTTATACCCGGATATGTATGACCCGTTAAATGTAAAACTGGATACATTTTATATTTAATTTGGCCGTCTGGAAATGAAATAAAATGACGTTTCAAGATTGCATAAATACATAATTACATAAAAAATCGACTTCAAAAACCACTGTTAGGTTAGATTTTTTTTTTCAAATTCAAATTCAAAGTCATTTAATCATATAGGCATCTGTAAATACACTTATGAACGTCATTTTTTGCATCCACCACCGTTTCGAAAAGGTGCTTTAACAATGAGGAAAAGAAACGGCGAAAGAAACTCGTCAGCATATCTTTTAAACAACACATGGTAATTACAAAAGTTTAAACCTGTGCGGAACTGGTTTCGATACTATTATTTTCAGGCATCCTTGTCATTAATGTACTCATCTATACTATAATATCCTTTGTCTATAAGTTGTGTTTTAATGCGACGCTTAAAAGTTCCAATGGACAACTCGCGTATCAACTTAGGAATCTTATTGTAAAAACAAACTCCAAGGCCCATAAAAGAACGCTGAACCTTTTGAAGACGATATGAAGATGTAACTAAAATATTCCCTATTTCTTATTGATGTTGATTTTTGATGCTGGTGCAGAAAGTTCCACGGTATTTTAAAGTGTTCTGTTTGCCCTCTATAATAATCCCTCTGTAATAATTGTAATAACATTCAATTTAAAACCTTTACATAATACTAAACTTATTATTGACATTCATATTTTTTTTTATCCCATCGTCATTTGATTACATAATTTTAATACAGTTTTGTTAAAAGAAATAAAAATACATCAAGTTATAATTTCGTGTATGTAATATAATAAGTCTCCGATAAATATGATATATGTATAGACAAACAGACAGACTGGCAGGCGATATTATTTATTCATTTATCCTCTTAAATGCACACCCATTGACAACAACATTTAAAAACATTACTAAAGATTAGTAAATTTGTACAACAGTCGGTCTCATCGCGAAACAGCTATTTCGTCCAGACAATCCTGTGAAGTGAAGCTAAGGAAATGAAAGAAAAGAATAACAAAGAAAAATATAAATTATAAGTGTTTCGTTTTGCCCTTCAAAACGATTACATTACATTACAGAACAACGCTATATATGTATGTCATCCAGTTTTTTTGCTCCTACAAAAATAATTTCGTGTTGTTTGCCAATTTCTTTAAATGTTCACATATACATACATGATCATATAGAGTATTTTCTAAATAGAATATTCTGTATTATTATATTATTATAAAGATGCATTATTCACATAAATGTTGTCTAAGACAGAACGTGCCTTGCTATTTACTTATCATTTTCGTTTAACAAAGCTTGAATCAGATTTTGTAATGATTTAAATGTAGATCATAAGTACATTATTATAAGGTAAAAAGGTTCAAATACTAAGTTAATGTACCATAATACAATTCAATAGTAAGCAGTCTTTTTGTCCAGCAGTCCTTCGTTTTTAAGATAATTAGCTAATAAAAAAGCCGAGTTGGGGAAAGTTGTCTGATAATATGCTTGCAAAGACAATTACAAATTATTTCTTCCTCTTTCACTTTTAAGCTAGACGCAAAAGTTGCTTTAATTTGTCTCCAACTCATAGGAACTAATATAATTAGTATTTAGTATCCTATACCTACGAAGCGAGTGAAGTCATCGCCCGCGCCGCTCCATGTCGCTCACTGATAAAAATATGGCAAGACTCCTATTTCAATTGACATTTTAGTGTGGTGGTCGTGTTAAAGTCAGACGTGTTTTAATCTTTTAGTTTTTAATTAATAACAATTACATGGTATTAAAGATTTTTGAATGTGTGTATTTAATTGTATAAAGTTCAAGATAGTGTAAACGTCTTCCAAAACAATAATCGCCTGTTTATCTTTATCACACTCGAGAAGTGTAAGTGAGACAGCAACACATTCATGTTGGTTATCGCAGTGATAATATAATCAAACGCTAACGGTTTAACCTGATAAATTGTATTACAAAAGGTATTCTATACGTCTTATGTATTTCTTCGTTTTAATCACGCAACATGGAGAGTTTTCTCAATAAAACATACAGATTGAAGAGTTCTGAAAATTTTGAAGAGTACTTAGAATTTCTTGGTGAGTATATTATATTCAAAATTGTTGTTGGATTAAGAGAAGTATAACTCCTGATGATGTAGACGTACTTGGGCTTTAAAAAAGACGTCCAATTCTTATAAAATTAGCATATAATTACAAAATATTAGTAGGTATCTGTAATACTTATACGATTTCAACAAATCTTCAAGTGATATTTGTGACTAGCCGCATCGCTCTTGTTATTGTACAGTTTTTATTATTTAGTATTTCGGGTTATTTTTTCTGTGACTATAAGACCAAATAAATCATCTAATATCCATAACTGAAATTATCCGAAACAGTCGGATAATCCGAAGTAACTTGATATCCGTAACCGTAACCGAAACCGGTAAAATATAATTCGTATATCCATATCCAGATTCGAAATTTTATATCCCTAACATCCCTAATATGTTTGGTTCACCCATATCAATAGAAATTTAGTGAAGAAAAACTTAGGTTTGAAATAGCAGGAGCTACACCGAATCTCATTCACTTCATACAAGACTCATCGATATTATATAATCGTTAAAAACGTAAGCTTCATCGTTTACACCGCATACTTCTAAAATAGTTTAAATATGTATGTGAACGGTCACGTTTTATCATAACTTAGCCTGTACAAAAAATACTAAATTTACTTAACCAGGAGTAAAACTTTTTACTCATTTATTCCTTAATGGTTTGACGAATTTCACACTTCCACGAGACGGGAACCTGGCCGACTTGAAAGAAGTGTTTATGGGTTTATTTATTACTAGCGGCCCGCCCCAGCTTCGCACGGGTGTACTTTTATTTCTATACATTTTGAGACATATTTATAATTTTATTTTTATACAGAATATATTCAATTTTGCACATGTCCGCTGCGTAAGGAGCCAACCGCGCGACTACCTATTTCGTAGACGTGCCCGCTCCCTCGTCGCCTTGTCCGCCGGCCTACGCTACGGCTGCTTTGTGTTGGGCCACACTGGTCATTGCGCTAAATTCGTAAAATTTTCTGAACGGAGTGTCCGATTCGAGTAATTCAAAAAGTTATCATAAGTATTGAAATAGTTTTGAATATGAAATGATTATTTGGATAAGGATTAATACGAAGGTATGGTTATCATGGTCCGATTTTGGTCAGCTTTTAAAATGTAAAAAGTGGTTATAGTGACATGACTACAATAATCGGAAATATATCAAAAATAATATAAAAATAATCGGAGTATCGCGAAGTTACTTGTAGATATTGATATGTTCCCTAATATTGTTGAACATTTTTTTGTTCTATCATCAATAGTTTCCGCAGCGTATGCGATGAAAGAAATTTTTACACAAATTTTTTTACACCTTGGTTCACGTTACTGAAGTTTCCTTATTTTTTCAAGGATTCCTTATTTTTTCTAATAATAAATATAGCCTATGTTACTCAACGATAATGTAGCATTCTAATGGTGAAAGAATTTTCAAAATCGGTTAAGTAATTTTTGAGTTTATTCGTTACAAAAATACAAAGGTTTTCTCTTTATATTAATATAGACTTGTCAGTTCAATTGGACTATTACACACCTGACCGCTTTAAATAAACATTATTACTAGAAAATTTTAAGAAATTCCTTTCAACAAATATAGAGAATATTGTAATCAAAAAATACAGACAAATATATTATATACACAGATAAAATAAAACATAGGTCCATTACATGTACTTTAGATAGTTACATACTTTCAATATTACCATTAAATACCTAACTGTATTTAATAGTATAGATATAGCGTTGTGTGATAGTTACGCCTACTGCCAAAATTACTGTTTATTTTTTATTTATTTGTTTTAATTAGAACGATACCGACATTTACACTAATTAACAAATAAAAAAGCAATTAAACTGGGTACATACATTCAAATTATTAATTTAACTGACCAAACGCTAAACAGAGTAAATTTTATATTTAGGTAATTGATCCATACAATGAATTACTTATTTTAGTTATCTATTACACAGTAATTAATCAATAATTGATTGCCTTGTCGTTGATTCATTTTTGATATTATATCTCTATTACAGGTGTAAGCTTAGTTGTACGTAAGATTATAACGAATCTGCCATGTGACTGCACACTGACGAAGAACCCTGATGGTAGCTACGTCATCACCATCATCACCACCTTCAAGAACTTTAAAGTCACGTTCACACCTGGCGTGGAGTTCCAGAGCATGAGACTTGATGGAAAAAAGGTAAATGTAACCACCTTACATTCTCAGCTCGCAACTCGCAGCTCTTTCTTGAACAACACATGCACCTAAGGCTATTCAACAACAGTTGCCGTTGAATAACCCTAGGTGCCTTTAGTTATGTCCTCCTAAAGTTTTTTTTTTATGTTAATTGCCGACAAACGAGCAGACGAACCACCTGAAGGTGGGGTCACCGTCGCCCATGGAGATCAGCAAGACCAAAAGTATCACTGATGCGTTGTCAGCCAAGGAAGGAAAGGAAGGTAAGAAAGAAAGTTTAGGACGAGGATATGAGTGAGTGAGCGTGTTGATTTAATTATTAATTTCAAGTGAGGCGATAGGATAATATGCCAACATAATCATAAATATTATTTTGTAAATTTGTACTTAAAGTTCTATAAATCAACTAGAAAAAATGTTTGGAGTGAAATACCTCACGTTAACAAAGAAAATTTTACAATCCGCAGAAGTAAATTTTTAAATAATTTCAGTAAATATTCATAAATATTCAAATTCCCAATTATATGCAAATTCCCATCTCACACAATGTATACATTATGTACATTTCAATAATTCTTTATTAACAATTTAGTGAAATTCAGTGAGTGAATTGGGCACCTACCTACTGAAGTAAGAAAAATATGATTTTTCTGGACATAAACATATTTTAAAGAGGATATTGTAATTAATCGACTTATTTTTGTAAGTTATCTTTATTCTCGTCGCTCTTACGATGTAAACAGACGTGCAACAAGCAGCAGCTATATCATCAATGGTTTTTCTTGAGGGTAGTAATACTTGGTTGTAGTGGTGTGCAGCATCTTTATTATTATCAATAAGGTCATTCATTCACTGTCTTCAGAATACGTATGTTGATAAATGCGATTAAAGATTTTCGAACCCTATGTAAGCTTTGAAAATATTGTATCAAGCAGATTTCATGGCAAACAGCTACGTTCCTTTAAAATCACAATTAACTCAATATTGAATTTTTCGAATTTCATCGTCGAACAGTCGTAGAGACTGATGCTGCAGGATCAATCGGGTTATGGAAAGTACGATTTCCTTGCAATTAATTTTAATAGCACTTGTTCCGCCTCGTACGATATGGTACGATACCCAAGGGCGATTCTGATTGCGATATGTACGCTGCGCGGCATTGAGTTTCCGCGCACGGCACCGGCAGGCGGACAACTTATCTGACCAGACCGGCGCACCGTAGAGCACAATCGAGCGTACTTCACCCGCGTAAAGGCGGCTGACTTCTTCCCTTGGCCCACCGAGATTTGGCAGCAGTTTGTGAATAGCACCCGCTACCTTTTGAATCCGAGGACGAAACGATTAATGTGCTCGTAGAAACTCCTGCGGCTGTCCAATGTTAGGCCGAGATACTTTATGTACCTGCCTATCTGGATGTCCGCTGCGCCGACGCGCACTAAGGTTTCAGCTGGCTCGACTAACGGCCGGGGGCCGTAGTACCATATAAAAGTTCAATAACCAACTCTCTACCTATAATATTAAACTAAGAATCAAACTTTCTCTATTGTCCAATGTTGAACCATACAAATAAAAATACTAGTATTTATGAGCCACACGACGAATTTATGACTGACACACTAAATACACAATGATCAGTGACCGCTAATACGGTTTCCGCCAAGGCTGGTCGGCTCGTGATACTGTTACCTTACACACCACTGAGTTCAAGCTCCAGAAAGCATTAGCAGTCAACGTGGATATGGCTTTAGGCCGTATCTGGCCCTTCTCGCGAAGCTTCCATATTACGGTCTCCCTGAGAAATATGCCATCGGTTAGCCAGCTTATTGTCTGAGCGGCATATTAAAGTCGTAATTGACGGTTGCTGTTCAGTCATGAAACTTATTAAGGCTGGCGTTTTTAACTAACACATGCAAATTGTGGAACGAGCTTCCTTCTGAAGCATTTCCGTAGCACTATGATGTGAAATTCTTAAAGAAAAATGCAAAAAGAGTTATTTTCTAGAGTTGACGTTGCAATGGTGACTCCTCCGGCCTCCTCCTCCTACGCCATGCCCACTATCCATCAATTTACTAGTCCGCCTTTTCGTCTGCCCTACTTCAAAAAAACACTATATAAAACACAGAAAAATACTATAAAAACACACACACAAACTACATTAATGTATAATATTTTGATCCGTTTACAAAATTAGACTTAATTGTAAATCGCGGGTAAGTTATAACCTTAAAACTACTCTCACTATTTTCTTAACAATTTTTTACAGAATATAAGTCGTACAGAAAGCGATAAAAGAATTTTACAAAGGCACTACTTAATATTATGATTTGTGTTTGTGGAACGTACGTATGGAGGGAATACTTTCTTTCTTTCTTCATATTTCTGGACCGACAAAGCATCAGTGTTATCTTTAGTTTACTAATGTCCATGGGCGACGATGACCACTTACCATCAGGTCTGTGATACCGTCTGCTCGTTTGTTTGCTATTTACATTTAAAAAAAAAAGATTGGAGATTAAACGTGTGTATTGAGTTGAAATTTTAATGTACATCTTAGAACTACGAACGGATCCTTCTATGTGTCAAATCAATAGTAATTGACACATTTCCAGGTGAAAGCGATAATGCAGATCGAAGGAAATAAGTTGATAGAAACACAGGTAGCGGCTAACGGGCTCAAAGGGCATCACGTTACTGAATATACAGATGACTTTATGCACGCAGTAAGTGTACTTTTGTTATTATGTCATAGATTCCCTTTAGTTCACGGAGTTTTAAATGTGTATTGCATAGTTCAGCTTACATGTAACTATTGTTCGCCTAGTGACCGAAATTTGACAACCAGGGTAGAAAATGGTACTGCACTGTGTTTGTCTTTGCATATTTTAAATGTATTACGAAACAACAATTACATAATCTCATCAATACATTTTCTATAATATCTACTTAATATTAGGTATAATGTCGCAAATTTAGCTCTGAACTTTATTTGTGATTTTTTATTAAATGGGATTTTTGCAAATTACCGAGAAAATTTCACCATTATAACGAGATAGTTTTCCCACTGCTGGGCTCGCCTCCCCTCCCTATGAAGGAGGTAAAAGCCATAAACACCACGCTGCTGGCCAAGTACGAATTGACACACTTTACGCACCTTTAAGAACATTACTTAAATTGATGATGTTAGCGTATTTTTAATAATTACATTATAAATTGTTCTTTGGCACAGTTGTACAGCTATTGTTGTAAATATAGTGTGGTAGTTGATTAAAACAACCTGCCGTCACTAGTCGTCACTTGGTGGCGCTAGTGAACTGATTGAGATTGACGTCGCAAATTAATGGTAAACATGGCCATAACTAAAGGTGATCTCTTACCATCAGCTGGCCTCTTTGTCCTTTAGTCAATTATGAGCATAACAAATCAAATTATTATTCTGGAGAGGAGTGAATGAATTATTTATTTTGAACATATTACAAAAATAACCGGAGAATAAAGTATAAAGTAATATTTACAAGGATATGAATTAATATAAATGTAATTAACAACCCCAAAGCCCAGTTGGTAGTGACTGTACCTATCGAGCGAGGAGTCCCGGGTAAGATTCCCTGCCGGGGCTGACATTTATATGATAGATAAATGTTTGTTCTCGGGTCACAGGTGTTTGTAATGTCATATTTGTGTATTTCTATGCCTCCCGCAACACAAAGAATTGTAGAGCACTGGCATGAGTGTATAAACGTTTATTTTTAAATTTATATTTTTATCTTGTTTCAGATTATTAAAGTGGAGGGTTGGGATGGTACGTGTACAAGGACATACGAAATCGTTAAATAAGATGTGCCACACGAAACAAATTCCAGCATACATTTTCTGAAACTATTATAATAAGATGAACTTGAGCGGCTAAGAAATGTGAATGGACCACTTCCCGCTTCGCAAGCTTCTACTTTGCTCGCCGCCAAATAGTGCTTCTTTTGATACCTGGTTGAATAAATTACATAAAGTCTTCTGTTTTTCCAGAAGTTCTGGGCTATAAAGAATTTCTGCACATCCCTAATACCATCTATCTGCAAACTCGCACCAACGTGTACATATCTCACCAGCACAATATCCAATTCTGGGCAATACTCACCTAACCTCGAAAAGACTTAAGAAGACCTCACACTGTTTTTTCATGTAATAGTCGATAAATCGATACTTTGAATCAGTAACTGTGACTGAATGACAGGTATTTAAGGATATATTACTATCAAATCCCGCATAACAGCTCAGGGAGCATAGAGTGACGGAAAACCAGTGCTACACGGGGCCACAGCTCCGCGTTAGCGCAAGCTGAGTCACCCCATATTGCCAAGAACATAAATACGTGCCAATTGTTTAAGAATTTATAAAGTCAATAAATTGATGTTATTTATTATTATTATTATTATTGACATTCGTTTGAATATAGACTCCGTAAAACTGAAGAAATTCGAAGTACCCTCATAACCTACACTACTAAAGTAATTCAAAAACAAGTACTATTGGTATTGATGTGAATGCTTTTGTTGTTGGTGTAGACACAATCTCTACTTTGTTCTTTCACAGACATTCTACATATGACATAGGAAACATTTGAACATCATTTTTTAATAAAAAATAAATAAAATAAAAATATTGCCGATTTTATAAATTTTTCTAAACATTCATTTCGTATAATTTGAAAGTTGAATAAAACTACTTAAGTTTTATTACGCATCATTGTTATGAATATTTCAGAAAAGATAGTAAAATGTTTTTAAATAGGTTTTCGTTTCGTTTCATTACAACGTAGGATACCGCTTTAACCGAGAAAAACAATATTGTTTGACTGTGGACTAACAGACAGAATTTTTTTAATAAAGGTCGAAACTCCATTTTCTGAATTTCTTGTTCCTTAATTAAAACCGAGTCTTAGTTATTTTTACTATTCTAAGCCGCATAAATTATACGGGTGGCAAATATCTTCTTCTTGCCAATTTTGTGAGTAAATGATTCTTAGTCATGGTTTCGTATTAGAAAAACTTTGTGAGGTTAGTATGTACTATAATACATAGATTTAGTAATAATGTAAAAATAATTATATCATCAAGGCTAGATAGATAACATAGGGGGATCGTCCAAGAATCGTTGTCGAGGACAACCATCCAGGGTTAATAGAAGTGATTAACACATATCAGATAATCTCTGGTCAAAAACTACAACTAGATAAAATGTATTATTATTTATGTATTAAAACTAAACAATTGGTTACCGCCTTCTACTTAGTAACAATACAAAATAATATGAAATAGCAATTTAAAAACATCAGCAATATTACTTTAACTTTACTTTTTTACTTTAATAGTTTTTGCTTTCTGATATACGCAAACTGTAGCAAAATCGGAGATTTTTGTTCATTATTTATTGTTGAGTAAACCCTATTTTTTTGTCAATTGTTTTTTTTTTTTGGATAGTTGGTACCTGAATCTATCTTGTCGGGCTACATCCAACTAAAGAACTGTAAGTTTACATTATTATCTAGCTTTTTAAATGGAATATTTAAGAATTATTTGACATATTTTGAACTTTCATTAGTATAAAAATCTTACATTGAATAATATCGTTAAATTAAATTAATGTTATTAATACGTTACACTTCAGATTATAATACAAAAACATTGTCTGTCTGAATGCATTACTCACAAAAACTATTGTATGGATTTTTATGAGTGTGCATTTATACATGGGTTCTGGCTCCATTTAATTAAAATTTACATTACTACATTCGAATCGTAATTGATTTTATACACAAGGGTGCATATGTCGGAGACAGTCATGAATACGGTCGCTAAACATAACGCGGCACGTGACCTAAGTAATGGCAGCACCGAAGTAATGACTCATGCTTCGTCTGTAATTATTTTTTTATTATTCCAAGTATACGTCCGCGAAGATGTCTGATCATGACGCTAGCAATGATGTCCACTCCGACAAGTACCTTATATTTTATGTCTCACCCTTCGTTCTATATTTCGTAATCTTACCAAAGTTATTCTTCCACTCATTCATATATCAATATAGCGTAGTACTGAATCTATGCTAAATTCAAACTTTAGTGTAATTATCTCGTTAATTATTGTGTTAAATATAATCAGTTTTAATTTTTAAAATAATTGTTTATATAAGTTTACAGTTATAGCACCGCTATATATATGTATAGCTCTATAACCTCATATAATAACTCTATATGTATATAAATAATAAAAATATAATAATATTCACCTTGTTACTCGTCAATAGATACCGTTATGGGCAACAAGAATATTTTCTATTATTTTGTTTTTTTTTTTTAATTTTTTGTTCACACACAATTAAACCATTATGGATGCGTCATCTATTCCCAAAATTATCTGTAATGCCTTCTGCAAAACTCAAACATTGACAGAACAATTTCAATGTAATGCCATTAGTATGAAATTTTTTTAAAGGTTCACACTTTAAATTTTCATAACAAAGTAAAGAATTCATGTTACATACAGATCTTCGTTTTTATATATACAGAGGTCTATAAATATACAAAAACAGATAAAGTTAAACGGATTTTCCTAGTACTCAATTATAATATGTTCCCTTGTAAGCATAAGTACCTAATACAAATGAAAAGCGCTCGTTTTAATAAAAAAAAACTATAGAAAATACATTTTTTTTTTATTTAGTTTTCATTAGTGCCATCTACATTGGTTATTAATAATTAATATATATTTTAAAGAGAATCATTATCACTAGCAAATTGTCCCCGGTTCGCTTCACTAAACCTTCGCCTTACGCTTACAAAAGCACTGACATTGTTTTAGGACTGTGTTTTTCTCGTTCTATGAATTACAAATTACAATATTAATATATAACTTTTTTTTTATTTATGGGTGGATTACAATGAAACGAACTTTAAATATTCAGTGACGCTTACTGCAATACATTAATGAAAACTTTAACGAAATCGAACAAGCCGTTTCTAAGATTAGCGCGAAAAAACGCACAGACAAACAGACAAATGGACAAAAATCTAACAACTATTGTTTTGGGTTCTATTGCATTAATAAAGTCTCTTAATAGTGGTTTTTCTCATATCACCTTAATATACAGAAAGCAATCAGTTAGAATCTTATTATATTTCTCATTTTGTAATTGTATTGTGTAAATTACCATCCGTATTCTTAGTGCGGGGGTGTGAATGAGTGTATAATTAAGAAAAGAACTCAACGACGTGGTATAATATTGAATAATAATGATAAAATATAATGTCAGGTATAGCAATGACATAAATAACCTTACTCAAAATAAGACAGTTTTTTTTGTGTGATCAACATAAAAATCAAACAATCGTTAGGCAATCAATAATCGATAATCTTTTAACCCTTAACCTAAATTACGGTGATCGAAGTTATATTAATCAAGTCATTTAGAGCGAGTAAGCGCTGAACGCTGCGATAACACGTCTCAACAGTCTCGACTGTTGGCAATCTGATAGATTAATTTAGATATTAGTGAATCCTCTGATTTGATACAAACAGATTATACATAGGTAGGTAACATAGGGACTTTGTGAGTGGCTTTTAAAGTTTGTGACTTGAAATACGTGTGTATTGAACAATTAAAACGACAACGGTCACCACGAAAATAGTAATAACAGAAGCTAATAATAACTACTTTATTTCTGTCTCGCTAATGAAACAGCTGGTTCCACGATCTCTGGCGGTGTGTGCACATACACTATTATCTACATAAATATATTAAAATTCTAACTGATCGCTCTATGTACGTTTACGATATATGAGAAAAACTATTGTTAAGGGCCTTTTTATTAAGGACACAAAACAATAGTTGGTAAAATTTTTGTCTGTTGTCTCTGTGGCTTTGTTATTATAGCTTTGTTATATATTGCAGTATGCATCTCGTGATATTTAAAGTTTGTTTCATTGCAATGCGTCCATTAATTAAAAAGTTATAAATTAATATTGTATAAAATTTATTATAATTTGTATATTTGTAAGGCGTACTTTTCTGAATAAAATAATAAAGCTGTAACGGAGCAGAATATCTATACATCGAATATTTTTTGGGAATTTTAATGTAGATAAATTTGTTATCTATGTGAAGGGCTAAACATACATATATTTTTAAATTTTGTCTGTCAGTCAGTTTGCCCGTGCACGTAAACACTAAGTCTACTAAACAGATTTAGATGATTGTTGACAAATTTAGAAGTTATGTTACCAATAATAAATACCTGAAAATATGATTCAATTATTCTTATCCGTTGAGGAGTCCCTCTTTTCATTCATGCCAATCCGAAAATACTGTAAATATAATCATGAAAATCAATTCATAAACAACAGAGTAATTGATGTACACACATATAAAAAATTATATCTGCACACCAACATAGACCTCCTGGCTTGCAGTTGCGTAAAAAGAGCAAGCCTCCCCGTACCTTTTTCTTTCTTTGGCTACATTAAAGATGTTAATGGGCGGTGATGAACAATTAATCTGCTCAGTTCACATAAAAAATATTGCTTGTAATATATACTCATACGTGCAATATAAATTACACCTACTATTTATCATGATAAATTTTTAATTTACGTGCAATGGAAATGGATAAAATTGAATACTCTGCAGAGGGACGCTAATCTGTTGCAATCAATGTTCTATGTATAATACACTAAAACTCCACAGACCAATATGAAATAGTCAGTTCTGAGTGAAATACAATCCACCGTTTCAGTGTATAAATACGTTTGATCGCAAAAGAATTTTGTATTGACCCGAAACGATCTCAATGAATGCTGTACGTGGTTTTTTACGACCACCGCGAGCAATCTATGAGCGAATGCAACATCTGAATAATTCTATCAAAGTTGGTGCATAGTAACATATAGGTAACAGTAGCAGTGCTTTTTTGCATCATAATAGATAGACGAAACTAAAAGTAGTTGGCCTTTTCATAGTACGTGTTCACACTTATGGATATGAGTATGTTGCCATCCTTTGGTATTCACCAACGTTGAACGGAACATTTACTTAAAAATATTACTTACTTATTGTTTTATTAAACATATTCAAAATTTTCAAAACTAAAGAAAATATTTTTAAATGTACGTTAACTATTTTTAACTTTGACAAGATAATATTATGAAAGAGATGTAAATTATGTTATATTCATATTTCACATTTGTCGTAGTAAAAGTTCAAGGGTTCGTATTCAAAATATGCTGTCACGTGTAGATAATTACTTAACCACGACTCGCTTTGAACACTAGTCATAGCAAAACCAAGTCTCCATGCGGTTGGTAATCCTTATGATTCAGTCACATTGAAACCGAACCGTGTTTACTGCCAATATATTTTTCGAATTCACCTGCCTATGTTTGAAGCGGTTCCTATTTTTGTAGCTAAATAACTTAATACTTAAGAAAATCGTCCTTAAGTACATTGGGACAGGAAGAATCTTAAAACTATTAGTGTATCCCAAACCAATACTAGATTAAAGATTTTTGTAGTACCAAAATTGAGGAAACTACGCCTATAAAAGCCATTCATAGATTTTTTAATTCTAGTCTAGTCTTATTTCCTCTTTTTCTTCGCCTTTCTACACTTTTCTATTCCTTCCTGCTCTTCCCTTCTCTTCAATTAACTTAATATAATATTTTACTGTATTTTGATTCGATTATAATAAGGAGTTCCCCTCTCCATTCAAAAATTGGCATAGACAACATCTCAAAACCTACTTATTTCCGACTATAGAAAAGTAGCAATTATATAAGTCTAAATTCTTGAAGTTTGATAAAACCGTCAGCTTTTTTTTAATTTTTATGTATATAACCGACAAACGAACAGACAAGCCATCTGATGGTAAGTGGTCACCGTCGCACGTGGACATCAGTAAAACTAAAGATATCACTGAAGCGTTGTCGGCCAGGAAATGAGATGAAAGAAAGTACTGGCTCTCAAGCCCCCAGCCTGAACACGACGAGTCGTTGACTGACTGATTCAAACAGGAGGGTGGTAGCAAGCCAGGCAGACTTCACAGATAGATAGATAGAATAATAATAATATTAATGACTTAATAATAATACTGATAATTAATCCTTACGCCAAGTCCTACCACTAAGCAGGCTGGCTTCTGTCGCCTCTTACGACACACTGTTCTGCCAATATGGAATTGGGTCAAACATTCTACGCTGCTCCAATGCAACCAGTTTTTTATTACAAAAGTCACCAGAATCAAGTACTTAGCTATTCCCTGTATTCTATATCTTTGGAAAATAAGGAATACAATCAAGTATTGTTTATTTAGAAGCGAAAATGTTGTAGACATGTACATAAATATATTTATCCCGTATTTACAGGCGATAAACGAATCTCTGCCTAATAACCGACGCGGTAAAATGCCGACTGGGGTACGGATTGGCCGAATTTGTCAACGCCACTTTAATAGGGTACCCTAGGGTAGAGGAGATTTATCGAGAAAAATAAATCTACACTATAAATACATACAATTTAAAAACACGCTTGCTTCGTTACTATGTGATTTAAAAAGGTTTGGAATTTTAATAAAAACAGAAAATAACAAAGACGTCTGTGGTTTGACTGTAAAATTTTTCTATTGAGTTATTTATTACGTGGGTTTTCCAGGTAATACTTATACAAACTATGATACAATAATATGCAAAACACAATATCACTGTAAAATAAAAAAAATCACTACATCAAAAGTTGTCTTGCTACCGCAAAGATGTGGAACTCGTTCATGTGCCAAATAATATTTATGCACCACGAACAAGCGAAGAATAGCTTGGATTCAAGGACAAACAGTGCCCGGTACGACCCAAAATCACGGAAAAAAAACAAACAGCCACTACATTTAATGCTTACAGTCAACGTATTTCTTATCAGAACTGCACTAATTCTTAAAAATAGTTGCAAAACTTTTGCGACGTCCATAAAAATGTCGCGAAAATATTTTTTCCTCAAAATGAAACTGAAAGTCTGAATTTGCTTGCAACCCTCCGAACTAAATAAAGTTCATGAATGCAGTAAAGGTAAGTTATTGCACCATTTGTCAAGCTCTAGAAACTACCGATATTTCTTGTGAACCAGCTGATTTGCAAACGAGACCCGTTAGGGCTAGATGTTAGGATAACAAAATATTTTTTTCTTCGTGCCATTAACAAATTTTCATAAAATTTTACACGAAAATCACAAAAAAAAATATAGTAAACCTTTACTTTAATTTAAGAGTTAAAATTTTCACCTACAGATGTCGTCATTTCAACGACAAAATTAAATTTGACGACTATGTTTTTCAGTTGTAATTTATTAATTCAATGTTCCTTATAAATATTTCACATAAATTTTTTTCTCCACACTTTTCATTTGTTTGATATTACTTAAACTTCATCATAACGCTGTAAGATAAGCAGTTTGCAAAACTAAAATATATTTTTATCTACACAAATAAATGTGAATACATTCATGTTTACGTAGTAGATCAACTTAACTTTTATTAGGATATCAGAGATTTTACAACTAATTTTTTATACTATAGGTATAACATACAAATATCGTGAGCACTCATTACAATTAAAATATAAATATATCCGCGATAATATAATGATGTAAGCATTTTACAATGGAACCAAGAATTTATTTATTATGACAATCAAGTAGGTAATCGTTTAAAAAATGTCATCGACTCGGCAGACATTGTTCCTCGCTACATTTTAATATAAAACATTTATTATCAATGTTATAGAATTCGTTAATAAGCTGACTACAGCGCTATATACCAATAGAATCTTAGCATAAAAATTGTTCATTGTCTTAACAAATATGTGCATTGCGTGAATATGACCTCAGTGGGTCGAGTCATTAAGAAATTACACTATCCCTAAAGTATAATCCAACACGCGAACTTGTTACTCGTACCGTACATAGTACGAATAGACTAGTCTATACTAGTATATTGATCTGTAGACTGTCTGTACCATTGATTTTTTTGTCATATATTGTGATAAATATGTGTTTTATGGTTCTGGCCCAAATTTTATCATTTACAACATTTTTGTCTGTATGTCCTTCTATAACTGAAAAAAAATTGGACCGCTCTTGATAAATATTTGTATATAGGAAGAACATGTGATGGGGTAATGATAAGATATATATGTTATCGGTAGACCTTAAGGTGATCATATAATAAACTTAATCATTCAAATTCAAAATCATTTAATCGTATAGGTATCTGTAATACACTTATGAACGTCATTTTTTGCTTCTACCACCGTTTCGAAAAGGTGCTTTAACAATGAGGAGGAGAAACGGCGAAAGAACTCCTCAGCACATCTTTTAAACAACATATGGTAATTACAAAAGCTTAAACCTGTGCGGAACTGGTTTCGACACTAATTTTGTCCAGGCATCCTTGTCATTCATGTACTCATCTATACCATAATATCCTTTGTCTATAAGTTGTGTTTTAATGCGACGCTTAAAAGTTCCAATGGACAACTCGCGTAACGACTTAGGAATCTTATTGTAAAAACGAACTCCAAGCCCCATAAAGGAACGCTGAACCTTTTGAAGACGAAATGCATTATTTTCGCATTTCTTCGACAGCCACATTCAATTGTTTCTTTATATGTGTGTGTGCAATAATAGTTTTCAATAATTTATAGGTTACGTCAACCTGCCAGTTAATTCGTTTTCATTTGTTTAAGTATTAGTTATGTAATTTTGTTTTTTAATCGATTGTCATTTGTTTGTAATATGTGTACCTAACTACCTTATTAAATATTATTCTTAAATGTTGTGTTAAACCGTATAAATTGTGGAATATAATTGAAGAAATTAGATTAAATAGATACAAATTAGAGTTGAAGTAAATTTGGCGATGGTGATCTGTGATAAAACAAAACTTGAAACTAATATTAGCGCGCACGAAATTGCGAGCGTTTGCTAGTAGTATACATATAAATGTAAACCTTTCATACACCAATATAAAACTGTAATTGAAATTGATTTTTTTCACTGAAATTGGATTTTCGCAAATGATTCTTTAAACCCAAATAACACTATCACATCACATATTACGTAAGTATAACCGATAGTAATCTCTTAATAGTTTCAAAATATGTGAATGTTATCATCCCTAGCTAATTTATATGCACGCATAATGTCAGTATAGATTTACTAAAGTACTTTTGTTTATTTACTAGTATGCAAAATGGGTATTTGTACTGCAATATATTTGTAAATGTATCTACTGCACATGACAAAATATAATTAACGCTAATGCAAAATACTATTTATGCAATGAAATTGTTATGATATAAATTAAGCGACTGCAGTTATGATTGTGGGATATCTGCATTATAAATCAGAAAATTGCCTATTAAACCTCGCTTATCGTGCATTGAATCAGCAATTTGTACGCTGAATTACAAATTTATTGTCCATTTGCATATGAATTAAAGTCCCAATAAAAGATTCCGTTGTAATGAATTTAAATATTTTTCATCTATTCAATATATCCTTGTTATTTTGTTTGAGATTGATCGCATCCATTATGATGGGGAAATGCCTAACTTCCGAGAATTTCTCGATTACGTAGATCGATTTCTGTCTATTAAACGAGTTCGATCCATTTGTTGACAAAGGACCTCTTTATCTACCCCTAAGCCATGACACCTGTTCTGCTTGAAATGCCTCTACCGACGCGAAGTTCTTTAGTTGGTTGGGTAGACGAAGGTCGCTGGGCTCTGTCTTATTGTGTAATTGTGTGTATGTATTGTTCATGATTCACACTACGTACCCCTGTTATTTTCAAAATGATTTAGTGCACTTTCCTGTACCAACTTCGACTAGGTATTGCAGCTACAGAATCGTTGTTATACAGTATATGTAAGAAACGTTAGTATATGTAAGTGTAATGAACGTTTTCAGAAGAGATTCCTAATGTCTCCACTGTTTCGCCCTAACGTTACTAATACATCCTACATGGAACAATGTCCATATCCCACTTCTCTTCATGAAGGCAGACGACCTGCTGTCTTAACAATTTTTTTTATGTAAATAATCGACAAACGAGCAGATGAGCCACCTGCAATTGGCCACCGACGCCCGTGGACAGTGAACAGTAAAGATATCACTGGTGCTTTGTCGGCCAATAAATAAGGAAAGGAAGAAGAAAGAAAGTACTGACTCTCCAGCCCCAGCCAGAACACGACGAGTCGTTTGGCAGCTGAATGATAATAATATTCATGGGCGACGGTACTACTTACCATCAGGCGGCTCGTTTGCCTATCTGTTCTGTCTATATATATCATTGGCCCTCGATTGTTATTCTCATTATTGGCCCTCAAGTTCACAATTAATAGTTACTAGTTTCAGCTGTAAGTTGTTCTGAAAATTAATTTTATCTTTTGCTAAATCCGAAACTTGAAGCAATCTCATCCACGACAAATGAGCAATGACTACATTAATCCTATCCATTGGTCACTATCACACGCATGAAGTAGATACAATGGTTTCTTCGCAAAATATTATTACCTATCATGTCATTTCTTTCATACATACGATGACATCACACAAGGCTTGAGATTTATGTAAACGACGTTCACAGAAACCCTGATGGGACTTCAATTCAAATTCAAAATTCAAAATCATTTAATCATATAGGTATTCTGTAAATACACTTATGCACGTCATTTTTTGCTTCTACTACCGTTTCGAAAAAGTGCTTTAACATTGAGCAGAAGAAACGGCGAAAGATACTCCTCAGCACATCTTTTAAACAACACATGGTACCTAATTACAAAAATTTAAACCTGTGCGGAACTGATTTCGACACTATTATTTCCAGGCATTGACTTAACAACTAGAGGACTAATCAGGTAGCAGATTTTAGCTTTTTTATATTTTTAACTTCATAACCTGCTAATGCCATAATTGAAAATATTTTATCCAAACTAACTAACTTTAATCCAAACGAAACTATCGGATACCCGAAATAAATATATATCCGAAATCGTAACCGAATCCGATAAAAAAGTTTCGGATAATTTCAGATAGCGCTCAAGTCTAAATAAACTGCGCTATGATATATTTTCGCAGGGTGATCGGATATACCAGCCGCCTCATTCTCATTTTAGACAATTTTTATTATTTAATTTTTAAGATTATTAATTTTTTCTGTATTTATAATACGTAATCTACGTAGATAATAACTAGAAATAAAGTCAAAATGTTACCTCGTAAGTACATTATATAATTTTTCCAAGTCGTAAATCATCTAATATCCGTAACCGAAATTATCCGAAACAATCGGATAATCCGAAATAATTTCATATCCGTAACTGTAACCGAAACCTGTAAAAAATATTTCATATATCCAAATCCATATCCAGATCCGAAATTTCATATCCATATAACATCTCTACTTTGAAGTCGGTTAAAAATAAAACGTAGCATGTTTGTACGCGGCGCCAATTACCGGCACGCCAGGACGAACGGCTAGCGGAATCTACTCTAATCTATGGTCATGTTTATGATGAGGAGTAAGTTTTAATAAATTTAGCTTTCGCTAAAACAGGTTCAATTTACTAATGGGTCAAAGAGTAATTTGGTAAGAGCACCCTAAGGAGATCCTTAATCTTACCTTTGGTAGATACCAAAGTATTATAAATTAAGTTCAATGAATTAATCCTCAATTAAGAAAACTGGTGAGAGAAGACTTGAGAAACATTACTAACGTAACCAGTTATTATTTGGGAAAAACCGAAACTGCTAGAAAGCTCTTGAATTTTTTTTAATAACAATAATTAAGTATATATTTTTTTGTTATTAGCAGACAAGTAAGCAAACTGGCCAGCTAAGTGTTCTCTGACATTCATAAACATAAATCATGGTCATCCACGCTACTCCAGCATGCTGCCCGGCCAAGAATAAAGTGATACATACAGTTGTTGCCCAGCTTTTTAACACTGTAAAACACATCAAACCATTTTCCGGTTAAATTTTACAAGGTAGATTGTAGCCAGCCAGACATTTTCAAAACGTCACCACAATGTACGAATGTCTAACGTCTAGTTTAAACTAGATACAAATATGGCACTAACTCATAGTGTCATAAAAACTCATTACGTGTAAGGAACAAAAACAAATATCGTATTTACTTCACTGTTATTTGAATAATAACAATACTTTACACAAAATGGAAACATTCATTTTAAAGCATACGAGCACCTACAATATATGGTGCCGAATAAAAAGATGCTATTGCACGAAATATTGAAACATTTTCATCATCAATCATACATGAATGGGTTTTAAAAATGGAACGTTGGAAAGGGAAGTCTTCCCATTTGAAAGGCTTGGATAAAGGCCGCGTTTGAAGAAAAGCACTATAGAAAAATAAATTTTGTATTTTAATATTTCATAAACTTACGATATTTTTATATATTTAAATTACATATAATACGAACATATAATTACATCAATACTTATCATTGGAAAAAAGAAGGATAGAAATAGATCTTTTCTTTTTATACAAGGTTTTAAATAGTTACATTGATTATTCATAGTTATTAAGCATTATTAACATAATTGTTCCAAGTAGATTACCACGACCAGGAACTATATACAAACGGTTTTCTGGTCCGATAAGTTGTACTAACTACTGGGAAGTAACTCTCCCATAACCCCATTTAGCATTTAGCTAAAATTAGTACATTTTTTTTTTTAGTTTAGAACGTAAAACAAGATAACAAACTGAATTATACGTAATAAAATGCAGTGTTAAAAACTATGTCTCCGCAGTTTACGCCCACCCCGAAATACGATACAAGTAAATTTTAAATTTTCTTTTATTTTAATTCTCAAGCAACACTTCAATACCAGTGTTTTACATTGAAATTTTTCTTACATTCATGGCGAATAAAATCCATTCGGGGGGATCTCAAGGGTATACGAAATTTAAATTTTAACGTTTCTGTCGCATCTATACGGCGACGTCACTAGCATTGGCACAGGATCCAAATAATGTCTGGACGCTATAGAAATTATTTGGCAAAATAAATATTTGGTATATTTAAAGAAAAACCCTATGTGTCGTTTTGTCTGGCTGTTATTTTGTACGCATTTACTCTATATATATATAGATAATTATTCAACCCGAACGAAATCAAGGCAAGCCGGTAATATTGTATAAAATTAAAGCAGTATGAAAAATAATATAGTATTTAAGTTACATGAGGTATTATCCGCTAATACTAAATAAAATTAAATTGTACATTTCGTTGCAAGGCGCCAAATATTCGAGTGTTTGGATTGTATTTGGTTACGCCAAAGCGGTTGTAAACCAATATTTAACTGGCGGCTTACATTATAATTTACACCTAAGAAATTTGAACAAAGTTTGTACACTTTAATAATGAGAGAGATCACATATCCGTGAGACTCTGAAATATGTATGAACCAAACAAATTTAAATATATATTTAGATAAATGTTTTTTTTTTCGTTTCGACAGATATCAGCAGACGTAATCGATTGAACTAAATAAATAAACACTCACACAGTCACCTGGATTGTTTGGGATTTGTAAATTGTAATTGTAAACTACAGGTGATCAAGATCGCATAACAAAACTTGGAGGTCACACAAATATCTCTCCGGATTATATAACATTTTACTAATCGACAATCAAGTTCTATTAGTTGCTGTCAGACGCGTCAAGTAGTCTTGGATCCCTGTCAGCGTCGTATTGATAAGGTTCTAACTACCTTGTGAACTACCATATTTCTAAATTCATCCGTGAAGTTTTGGGTTTTTTTTTATGTATGTTTTTAATAACCGACAAACGAGCAGACTAGCTCTAGCCTGATGGTAAGTGGTCACCGTCGCCCATGGACATCAGCAAGACCAAAGCTATCACGGATGCGTTGTCGGCCTGGAAATGAGAAGAAGGTAAGAAAGAAAGATTTTTGATAAATACACTGCTTTCTTCTAAACCTACAACGCGGTGACCGCTTACCACAAGCTCCGTTCGTGGTTATAATTAAGATAATTTAAGGCATGTTAATTTGGTGATGCCAGTCTCACTTAGTATAGATAAGATGTTCTATCTGATTATACTCCATTATAAAGCAAAAAATGGTTCTGATCATTTATAATTTTAAACATAAAGCAGCATGTAAACTGCAGCAGCATATACACTGTGTATTGTTATTCATATTCATAGTTAGATTAGAGTATCTGATATCAATTGACTACTTGCCGGATGTGGTTGGATGACGTGATTATTAGGTTTGCCTGTACGTTTCGCATGATAGCGGGCATCTATGTCGAATCTAAGCTTATAAATTGGTTGTTTGTTAAGGACATAAATTAATTAAATTGTGGTATAGTGGTGAATCTCTTTACAGAAATGAATAGGGGGAATAGGTGGTATCTAAAACTGATAGGTGCATCGGTCTATCTAAATGATATCTTGTTCGTTTTTAGTGTTTTGGGAACCATATTACGACATGCTACACTAATGATATTTTGCTACAGAACACTCAATTTTATGGGATAACATACTAACCCTGGACTCCATGTTTGCGCTAACGAAATCCACCATTTCTGTCAGTATAATTATTTAACTTCGTATTACCTACATATATTTGTGAAAAATATGGTCAAAACTTAATACAAATTTTTTATCTACATTAAATGCAACACAGTTATACACTTAATGACATAATTCTTGCTTAAGTAGCTAAATAGATAAATTAACCTAAATAGATTAATAGATAAATTCACCTTAGTACCTACTCAAATACTAAAATCTGCATTCCATTCCCTAATATCTACAATTCGAAAAGAATATACTAATAAGAATGTCCAAAATATACTGATAAGTGACAAATAGAAAAAAATACTGCCATAAATACAATAAAAATTGATACTATTGTGGGGCGTAGCACCCCACCCCTACACCTTATTTCTAATGCACATTTGGTCGTAACAAATTGATCCTTATGAAAATAAATACTTTTATCGCTCGTGGTATTTATAGTAGATAAACACTACAACATTTGGACAAATATTTTAATAATTACGACGATGTGATTTTGTTTCTAAGCATGATTTTGATTTTTAGTTAGCAAATTATAATAATTTTTTTGCCTATTAATTTGAATGTAGTATAATTTTAATTGAATAGCATTATTGCAGGTAGGCAAGTGTAGGTAAAGTACCTACTAAGAATTGATATACATTATTTCTAATGTACTTTTGTTCGTAACAAATTGATCCTTATCAAAATAAATACTTTTATCGCTTCTGATATTTAAAGTAGATAAACTTTGTCTTTCATACTACATTTAAAAAACATTTGGATAAATATTTTAACAGTTATGACGATGTGACTCTGTTTTTGCGGGACGATGTGATTTTTGTTTTGAAGCGTGATTTTGTTTTTTACGCATGCATTTTAAACCTATATATAAACCTTCACCAACAACTTCCATATATATAAACCTTCCTCTTGAATCACTCTATCCATTGCTGAAAACTGTATTAAAATCCTTTGAGTAGTTTAAAAGATCTAAGCGAACAGACAATGGAAGCGACTTCATTTTATACTATGTAAAGAAGATTGCATATTAACGTATAAACATTCGATGGCCTAAGAATATCCACAATCTTACATAGAACAGTTCAACGACACTTTATGCATAATAACAAAATCACAGAATATACCTCCGCAGCTCAGGACAGATAGGCAAAAAGATAAAGCCCCTTGGATAATAAGGTATAACCTCATAAAACGATGTCATGCCGTGTGTTTATGGTTCATACCGGGGGGCGCCGCAGCAATATGCGCAACTTTATTGCTATATTTTAGGGTTACATTGTACACATAACAAGTTTCGGAGGATATAAAACTTGCATAGTTTGTTGGACACGTGTAAAATAAGATACAATGTATTTGATGGCGGAAACACCTATATTAGTAAGTTTTATGCACCAAACCGTTCCTGAAACAATGTACACAGTACAGTTTATGACTTGAAATTATGTGAAATATCTTATACTTCGTAGCAAATGATGGTGAGTAGCATAAGAGACATCAGCGATACCTTGTAGGGCAGTTGTTAATCTACATACATCTCCAACATTGTAAATTAAACTGCTATAGAATAAGATTCTCCTACGTGCACTTTTATTTTCCTTTGCTCACAATTAATCTTATTTGAATTAAATTTTGAAATAATCTATTATTGTACTGTATTCATGGGAAACAACGGCTTTCAACGTGCGTCCGTAATATTTTTACTTACTTTAATTTAAAATTTGATCATAAACTTGATTAAATCGAAATTTTCATTATCTCCTTAGTTCAATAGACAATTAGGCAATACTGTCAGAATCTGAGACTGCTGCTAAACATCATTAGATTTTGTACCACTCGATATAATCCCGAGGTTCATAACTCATGTCAGCTACCATCTCTACATCTAACTGAAATTTTTACGTCTGAGTTTCTTATCCAAAACACGCCAACCAAAAGCACTCAATTTAAAAAAATTTAACGGCCTACACGTATCATGCCCGCATTTGATCATTAATAAATTACTTTAATAAGACGTCCAGCGCTTTTGGATTTTTTTGATTTCCTCTTCTTAAACTTTTATACCTGTATTTCGAAGTCCTGTAGTTGTGAACACATATGTTTACGCAACGAAGGACCTAAAAACTTATAAAAGAACTCGATCAATTTACACGAACATATCTCATTTATTCCACGAGCAACCCTCCTATAAAAAATATACTTAGTCCACGATACGAGTTATTGGTATGTCGAGACTACGTAAAAATCGTGCTGATATTATATTTGTAGGGCTTCATTACGCGAGATATGCCTAACAATGATAAAACGTATACGTATCTTCAGACAGCCCTTTGACAGTTTTATTACATCAAATAAAGATCCTACCGAAGCTGAATCACGACGACCAATGACCCCTTCCAGTTAGAAAATAAAATCCCCCTGAATAGTACACTAACGAACCCAATGCAAAGCGTCGAATTTAGCATTTCCAAAAACTACTTCATTAATCTTACTTTACAGTATGAAGAACACGAAATAATGCTGCCAGTCTGATGAATAGAAATGATTAATGGTACGCTGGCCTAATGCTTCAACGATCTTTGTTTGAGCCTGACGATCCAGTTTACGGTTCCAAAGCATGCCAAGGAAATGCCACGGTCGTTACTTACATTTAACCTCAAAATTTCCAATATTGTTTGACAATAAGGTGCGATTCGTGAAGGGACGGCAATCTTATTAAGGTTAAGTTGTCGATGTACTCAGGTGTAAATGGTATACACCTATATATGGTGAAGTTACAAATGGTATCTACAAAAACTTCGGATGTTTACGTTGTTCGGATGGTTACAGAATTGGTAGGACGCTTAAGTGCTGATGTAGATGCTTCTGTAACTGTTTTGATGAACACGTCTAAGGGATCACTTGCGCACATCGCATCTACGAACGCGTTTTTTTGTTTACAGATAAAACAACTCGGAAATACGAAAGCGCTCATGAGTTTTTTATATTACCCATCCAACTCAAATGGTAATTTAATACCTACAATTGGGTTTTGTCACAAAGACGTTTTAATTCAAAGTTAAAATAAAACTTCTACATAGTCAACAAAGTTTATTATTACTCTAAATAAACACGGAAGTGCCTTTACTTTATTACAATATTTCTATTGCTAACATCAAGAGACATTCATAAAACATAAACACTAGGGAGTATAGGCAAAAGACATGTTCTCTTAAGCAGTGTAAAAGTTATTTCACGGAGAGAAAATACAAAAATTACATGTAAAAAGTTACCTTAATTAGATCAAAAATATTTGTAATTTCCGTCCCAAAATATATAAAAGACGATAGCTTTCAATTATTCTAGTCGTCATTTATAAGCAACACCCTGTTCTTGTCTACTCTTACGTTAGGAGCACTCTTCAATTTTTTTATAAACTTATCAGCAATCCTATCATCCACATCATTTCCTGTGGCTTCAGCATATTCAGCTAGAACTTTCTTTTGCAAACGTTTAAAAGGAACTTCATTGCCTTTCTTCTCCAAGACGGACATAATCACAGCGTGCCAATTAAAACTACCATTATTTGTATTTATCTCCTCACTTTTAGCAACATTTTGGTTGTGAAGGCTTTCATCTTCTTCTGCGTCTTCCCCATCAACCTTTAGTTTCTTCTTTTCTGTTTCTTTCTTCAATGGGGCCACTTCCGTACCCTCTTTGGTGTTCTCATTTGTGTCTGAAGCAGCACCAACAGTGTCTTGTCTTTTACGTTTCTTATTTTTGTTTTTACCTTCTGCTGAGGCATTATTGTCCTCGCTTATGGAATTAGATTTATTTTTCTTTTTATCTTTCTTGACCTTTTGCGTATCTTCTTCTTCTAATTCAGTAGGCGGTAAAGTTACACTTTGAAGTTCCGCCTCATACTTCTTGCGTTTTTTTTCTTCCTTTCGTTGTTTCTTTGATAACTTCTTTTCTACAGTTCCTTCCTCTCCGTGTAAACCATTAACTTCCTCTCCATTTTCGGCTTGAGCCTCACTCTTCACTTCTCTTTCCCCATTCAGTTTTTCTTCTTCATTATGTTCACCATCCCCATTAAGCTCCTCATTGGTTGTATAACCATTTGTTGAAGGGCCTTCGCCATTTACTTCACCATTAGATTTAGGCATGTCACCATTCTCATTTGTCGATTTATTTTTGTTTTCTGAATTTTTAGTAGAAAGAGCCGATAGTTTAACAGAAATTAATTCCCAAGCCTGGTCAATATCCTTTACATTCGTCTTATGTCCGCATACATTTTTGACAAAGTTTATGAATTTTGGCTTCTTACGGGGAGTGTTGTTGTGTTTACTTATGGTCTCTATTATTCGGAGTACATTTTTAGAAGCAGTTTTCTGTTCATCAAGCACAGATTGCAACATTTCAACCCACGCATTTTGTTTTTTCTCTCCTTTCTTCTCTTTTGCAATGTAACCTTTCCCTGAGTAACGTTCTTCTTCAGATATACATTTTACATGAGCTTCATAGTCCTTCCCACTGAAATCAAAAATTAAAATTTAATAACAGTAATAGTAAAGAAAAAAAATAAAGAATCATAATGCAAAGAACTATGTTCCAATTAAATGTTAAAACCAATGTTAAAACATCTACTGCTACTTTTTAACTTTTTGCATCTAATAGGGCATCCGGCTGCTTGGCCGATAACACGTTGCTAATGGGTTTGGTGCTACGGACATGCATTGGCTACGATGACCATTTACCAGTAGGCGGTGACTCATCTGCTCATTTGTTGACTATATATATGAAATAAGAATCAAAGATCCATTCCATAAGAGTTCAATGGGTTGCCTCATTTATATGAGTCTCAGTTTACATGGTGTCGCATTGCAAAGCTACCCCACTATAGAAATAGCAGATGTACCACCACATCAGATAGACTCATGGAAAAATTTAGAAAACCGCTAAATAAGGAATTTTCATTAATGTTCTGTTTAGGCACAATAGGCAATAATGGTCAATCGTTATCTGAAATTTGAAAACAGAATGATTCTAATCATTTGTTTTCCGGTTAGGTTTGTTTTTCTTTCGTAATGATGGATTTGCATAGTGTTTACATAGACGTTTAATAAATATATTAAATTAAAAAAATATATTGAAAAAGTAACAACTTCAAGTATTGTTTTGTAGTAGTTAAGTTGTAATAAACTTCACCTACCATGTACTGGGAATTCGAAATGCAGGCCGCTACGCGCGCAGCAGAGAACACAAGGAAAAAACAATAGTATGTATAAATAGAAAAAAATCTGTTATTAATTTTTACAATTTGAACATAAATCCAATAATTTATTAATAACAATATGCAGACAAAAATTTGTATACTAACATCCATTACATGTGAAAGAATGTGTAGTAAGTACATAAACAACCGTAAATATCCTTAAAATCATGACAGTGAAATTATAATTAAAAGTTTTGATCAAAGTCGGTTTTTACACTTTACGAAATTTAAAGTACGCCATTGCTTCAGCAAGAATTACAAGAAGAATCGGCTCGGTACTCTCAAGAAATATATGCATTAGATACTGAAAAACTTGAGCAATTGAAATTATATTTATAATTTTTTTGTTGAGATGATGATTCATAGATATAATGACAGATATGACTGAACTAATTTATAAATAAAATTATTTCTTATGCTTATAACCATCAAAGGAGCCAATCTGACACTAAATAATTACTACCATCTATTGATATGCATAACACCAAATACATCATCAATATGTTGCTGACCGAAATCGAATCGGGGCACCTGTGTATTATTGGATTTCCGACACTGGAAGCAAACATGTAAATAGAAATTTCCGCGTTTATTCTAGAAGGTGAACAGCTACTCAAGTAGGCAAAGAACCGTACCAGCGTGCACAAGTATGATGAGTACTATCAGATTAAACTGGATCATACAGAACTCAGTGACTCGGCAGAAGACACCACTAACAAGGGAAGTTGGATATAAAATTCTAAGTTTAATAAAGCACCATTATTAAATTGTTATTCATAATATGTATGAATCAAATTAATTATACTTAAATGGCAGCCCATCTACTACAATATATAAAAACAATAATAAATAATTAAAGAATAGTATTACCTAAGTATTCACTTTTAGTTAAACCTTTCATTTTACACAATGATTATTAATAATGCTTGAATCCAGGTTCATGTAATACAATATATATATAATTAAGCTATACAATAACATTTAAAAAATTGTTGAAAAATGTCATATAGATAAGCTTTTTTATTGATATTTAATTAGAGCAGGGATTCCATAAGTGGTTGATATCAACTCCTAGGCGTCAACATAAACGAAAATGATTTTGGGGCTATGCTGAGGTCTTAAAATCTACCCCTATTAATTAACACAAGTTCTTATTTAAACTTTCAACAAACTGTATAACTTGTATTAAGTGTTTTGTTTTTTTCATAGGCTCTTGAGAGTCAACAAACAAAAACCGATTTTGGGGGTCAACAGGTCTTAAAATTGAACCCTAGCAAAGTTACATGTTTTGTTTATTTTAGGCTTGTCAGAGCATGGCGGTGGATTTTTAAAATAATTTGGCTATGGGGGTCTGAGGGTATCACTTTATTTTGGAAATGGGGTCTCTTGCCCAAAATTATATGGGAATCCCTGATATAAATGTTGAAACACTCTTTTTTGCCTGTCAATGAATCATGTGTGTCATGCAGAAACCGCATATATCATATCTAGGGCACTTTTTATACTAAGAAATCGTTCTATGGAAAAATAATGCAACATAACATATTTACTAAGGTTTTTAATTGCTAAATTTTTTAAAGCACCAATACTTTGTTTACAATGTTTAATAATGATTGGGGTAAATTTATTAAATACATACAAAATAATGTAACAATTACTTTAAGCACAGATATAATTTTACATATTAAGAATAAATATTTGTAAATAAAGAAAAGGCATATTACATATTTAAATATACTTACAAAAAATCTTTGAAACAATCCATACAAGACAAATTGGGGTTGCGATTCCTACATATGGTGAGATAATGTTTCTCAACCTTTGGTTTCTGCACAGATTCCCCACAATGGCCACATGTGAACACAACCATGACAGTATTTCTAAAGAACTTCTTGCCTTATATTAGTATTTGTACCTGCAATAGTAATTGTTATAATGTTATTAAATTCAATATTTGAGGAGAAAAAATTATAAATTACAATAACATAATTGGAAGTACTGACTAATACCCTCAATATTATCTCTAGTGACATTTTGGTGGCGCGGAAAAATGTTTGTTTGCAGGTCTTAAGGTTTGCAGGTTAGATGTTTCATATCTCAAAGAATCCCAGTGCAGTGTTGACAGCCTGAGTGCAATCAATAGAATAGCCCAATTCAAATGTTTGGAATCCAGTCATAATTGTAATAACATTTATTAAATTTTATGTTGTAAAATTATTTTCATAGGTACCGAAAAATTGGTTAAGCATTTTAAGCTGGGGAATAAGGGCAAGTCACACTACCAAATAAAATATTCCACCAAAGGGCTAAAGAGTGTGGATATGTACTCCATAAGTTAATTCAAAACGTAAGTCAAACGCACGTTCACATTGACAAAAATACCGTATGGTTAAAAATAAGTCAATTAAAACTAAGCTGATTTTGATACTACTACGTCCAGAAGATATTGGAAACCTTTAGATATTGGAACACGTTTATCGAAACATCGTTACTGAATCTGCCAATATCAAAAAAACAAACTAATATTTTTATAGAAACCATCAAACTTTTTGAGAGTTCAAAAGTTGTAGAACATCTGATGCGCATTGCGCACAAACATAAACAAATATGTGATTGCTAAATCACACAATGTACTGTAAACTATAAAGTAGTGATATTGTTAAGTGATTTTTCATAACTTACTTTCAGAAAACTCTTAAAATTATACTAAATATTGCAATACCGTTCAACACGTGTTATAAATATTTTGGACGAAAGGAAAAGAAACACACACAATAACCAAAATAACCAAAACGTCAAACTTGCCCATAGACAGATTAGTTACAGATTACAATACAGTACTATGTAATTTTTCTGATCAAGTATTAAGAATGAAATGAACAATAAATAAACTACGTATTGCCATAATTTAATAAGTTTTCGTTAACGAAAATTATAATAACTACATAGCTTATGAATTGATAATCCTGATGACCCATACGTTAATAACTTTGCCTGGCAAATGAATGTGATTTTTTTTAAAAATACGTAAACGCCATTAACCAACCACTTATGTTGGGATATAATTATATCCATAGCATCTACAGATTTAATATTATTGTTTCAGAGAGAAGTTTACAAACATTTATGAATGGTTTATTATGACCGACTAGTCGATGAATAAATTGCAGTTGAGATTGTAGGTTTGCTGTCTGACTATCTGAAAGCTACTACATTACTAATTGAAGTAATAATATTCTGTGGCAAAGAGGGAGTGAACTACTTAGTATGACTATTGACTATCTGTCTTTGGAGTTTGGAGTCAAAATGTACTCTGTGGTTTGGAGTAAACGGATGGTTTCGGGTGTGTCTCTGTGGGGTGTGTCTATAAAACTCATGCTATAAATCGTATACAGATAGTTTACTTCAAAAACTTCTTTTCAAGCCGAAACTTCTGTTGTATCTTCGTTTTGCTGACATGTAATGTAGTGTAAATTAAGAGCAATTAAAAACAAATATGGGCAACTATCGTCTTTACATATTCCTTTATTTACTAACACGTAAGTTCTTAAAAGATACTATAATGAAAATTAATAATTTTGTGTTCCCTATGAGACACCAAAACGACAAAGTAACGGATTAATTATATTTTACCAAATTTCTAAATTCTCACACTGATTGAAATAAATATCTTAGTTATCAATTTGCATTTTTCCGAAACATGTAAATATTATTTGCTGCACGCATGTAGGTATTAATTTTATTTGGATAATAACGTGTTAGGTGCTACCTATATTATTTAAGTATTGCAGTAATATAATAAATTTTAAAACTGTAAAACAAGAGATGTTAAAGATTTTTTAAAACTACTTCAGCATCTGTAAGAGCAAGTTTCCGAGACAGTGAAAGCATATCAAACAGCATTCTGGAGAAATTGAAGGTTGAAGGAGTAGACTTCATAACATGGTGTACTACGTCCATACCAGAACAAGCTAAATGTGAGAAGCTTGCTAATACTACTATGCAAGATAAGGGATTGTTCGGACAAGATTATATGGAAATTCGTTGTAAAAGGGTATGTGTAATGTTATTTCGTAATATTACTTTCAAACTAATTTTTTAGTGCTCTAATAATATACATTGAATTTAGTTTAAATATATTTTATGATTTTAATTTATTCCTATTTATATTACAAGAATCTAAATCAATTAGGTAATTATTATTAATATTATTATTATTAGGTGTGACTAAAATTTAGTGGATATGCAATTAACATATCTTTTTTTAACTCATAATCATACACAAACTATGATGATGAGAATTCCAGAAACACAATGTCTACTTTAATTAATAACATAGATATACAAATCTAAAGCCTTTTAGTTGAAAGCATTAATGAAATTATAGAGATTCTTCTGAAATTTATTAAGAGCACAATAACTTGTACCTAAGATATCTATATATCTCAAAAATGCAATAATCTAAGCATAAAATAATGTTTAGTGTTCATAAATTAAAATATCATTTAGCTAGGCATTTATACTAATAATGTCCTTGTAACCTGGTAGTTGACCAGCATGGGGAACAATGGATTCCATATTTCATACCTATTATGGATTTTTATTCTCAGATCTTATGTGGGTATTATCTTTAATACCCTCGCCCTCAATACTGAGTAATCGCATAGGGGTGTTCTTACATATTAGTTTGTTTATTATTATATTGATTCAATTACAGGCATTTGACACAGAAGAATGTATGAACATGGTGGACAGAGGTGAAGCGTCTCTGCTTGCCTTAGACGCAGGTGAAGTATATGTTGCAGGCAGATATCATTCACTAGTGCCTATCTTACAGGAGGTAATAGAATTTAAAACTGTTAATTTTATTTTTTCATTTCTTATTCTTATTCTTTCACAAGAATGGATTTCAATAATGTAGCCTCCATTGTTGTACTTGCCTTAATCGGCCAGCTAAAGTCAGTGGCAATATCTATAATTATACTTGTATCTAGAAATATCTTAAGACTTAATATAGAATAAATCTGTTTGTGGGGATCTAATTAATCCCTAGATGGTAAAATTAGTTCCACCCCTTTCTAAACCCACATTTGCCCATATCACTCTAGTGCCTAGGTACACGCTACATTAAATATACAACTATTTAGATCACTTCCTAGGTCAGTTCCATTGGTACCCTGTCTACCGACTTAGTACTGCTAGGTTTGATTCCCAGCTGTGGCAGATGGCAGACATTTATGTGACAGATACATGTTATGTTATGGGTCACTGGTCTCTCTCACTCTCTCATATCACAATTGTATACATCCAAACCACCAGCAACACACAATCCTACAGTGAGAGTGTGAATGTTTATAAATTATTTTATTTATCTACACTGGATAAAAAACAAACATTGTGAGTGCATATTATTATATTTTATTTAAAATTTATAATTCTGTGATGATATGTAATTAATTAATGTAATTTAAACTATACAATTGCCAACAGTTGTATGGTCGTGCTGAGCCATATCAGTATGCAGTAGCAGTGGTGAACAAAGGAGGTCTACCTTTAGTGCAGCCTGGAATGGGACTGAGTGGTCTGCGTGGGGCAAGGGCCTGCTTCCCCGGAGTGGGGTCTCTTGCTGGTTGGGTCATGCCTATACATACTGTGAGTATTTGAAATCAAAGTAGCAATCAAAGTGCATCAAAAAGAATCTTTATCTTTATGTTTTTTTTCTTAAATCTGCAGCTAATGCGAGAAGGGGATCTAAAAATAACCGATTGCAATAATCATGTGAAGTCTGCGACAGAATATTTTGGAGAATCTTGTGCGCCTAATTCTCTGAAGGACATGTATAACCCTATCGGTGATAATTCAGATAAGTGAGTATTACTAAAGCTATGCGCAATTACGTTCATTTTTATGATCCTGTTGGTCAGTTGGTTTTGGTCTTTGTCTTCCTGGTCAGGTATTGAATTGAATTTATAGTCAAAATGTGTGTACATCAGTGTTGTTTGTTCCAAGTCTTATTCGTCTTTTTATATCACACTATGTCACCCATCATCATCATTACAATCTATACCGTTCTCTCATCACAAAATCAGAAGTGTTTAGGTTATAGCCCGCCGGATTCAATTTCGAATCTCCCGTGCCGTAGGCCGAAGTTCAAGCCACTAGGCTACATACAGCATACATAATAGTAATTAATTATTGAAAATAATGTATTCATATTACTGGGTACATGTTGGTAAACCATATTAATATAAAAGAAAAAAAGGCTTCTTAACTTGCAACCACAATAGACCATCAGGTAACACACGCTCCGACAGATTATACAATAGACCCAGGAATATAGTCTGCCGCTATGTGGTGCATATGTGGACTTTCCCTGAGACTTATATCCAAGACGGTACTTCTAGAAACAATTTTTTTTAAATTGGTAATTACAATTACTACAAATTTGAGTCACAGTGGTTAACACATGATTAATTACTTAACGGTTAAACCAAAAACTATTGTTTACGCTTAAACGTAAATCAATACATCTACAGGCTATCATTGCTCGAACCATGCATCAGGTGCAATGTTGTTTTATTATTCTATACAAACATCTAACAGATATTATGATTTGTCGTCCCTATTCTGTCTCATTCATTTTGTGAATTCATACGACGAAATAGCGCTAAGTTTTCTTTTGGGAAATTACATATTCACAAGAAACGATTATGTTATTACAAATTAATCTCCGTTTAAATAGTAAAATACAGTCGACGGCTGCAAAGTAATATTAATAATAATAAAATGGAATAACAAATAACATTATTAGCCTCAGCTAATAATTATTATAGGCTCATAGAGCTATCGGATGAATTACTACAAAGTTAAATCGCTTTCAGATTGTGTAAGCTGTGTTCAGGCGGTGCAGGCGTGCGTTGTACCCTCGCGGACCCGTACGCGGGGTACGAGGGGGCACTAAAATGCTTAGTCGCCAACAACACAGGCGAAATTGCGTTCGTCCGCGACACTACGATACAGCACGCTTTGCTGTCGCATAAAATTTTGGGTAAGAACATTTGTATTTTTGTGGCTTTGGCAAACGTATGTAGAGATCACCTAACGTTAAGTTATATCGTGAAACAAAAAAATAAAGCAAAATTTTATAAGATTTTATTTTTAAAAAAAGCTTTCGTATCATCCAAGTAAGATGCAACAATTTTTTAACAGACTTCAAAGAAGGAGGAGGTCCTCAAATCGTTTGGGTTTTTTGTTAAGTTCGTCCGAACTTCCTCAGAACTTCGACATTTATTAACCGATTTTAAAATTCCTTTTTTGTTTGAGAAGGTATACTTTCAAATTAGTCCTAATTAAATTTGATAAGAAATACTCTTCCCTGAAGATGAAAAATAGGAGATGAAACTAAGAAATTATTTACCTTCTTCAAATTAAGTAGTTTTTTTTTTAAATATATTTAGAAGAATACGTTAAAGATGGAAATAATAGCGATCAACCGAATCCGCACAGATAAGAAATTTACTCTGTAATTGTTGTATATTATGTTGGCTTAAAATATGTGCTGAGTTTCTTCATTTTTCTTTTCATCGGTGGCTTATTCGAAACGATTGTGCGTATGTATTAACATAATATGTAAATGATTAAATGATTTCGAATTAGATAGACAAAGGCGAATGGCACTACGACATATATGTAGCATAAACGCATGACGGACTCATAAGGAATAATAAACAATTTTTGCGCAGGTGGTGTAACAGAAGATCAGTTTGAGCTGATCTGCCGGGACGGGTCCCGCATGCCGGTGACGCAGTGGGAGCAGTGCAACTGGGGCAGGGTGCCAGCTGACGCCATAGTCACCAGCAGTGCCGCTACAGTGGCACAACGTATCAAGTGAGTTCATAATAATAATTGATATCCATGGGTTGGTTTCTCGAACGGTTCCATACCAAGAATTGTCAATATATCTGCGGTCTATTGCCATGTATATGTTTTCCTGATTGAGAAGACCTAGTGTTCTAATCCTCACTGCTCCAGTCTGGAGTAGCGGAGGAGTTAACACTAATCCGAATCGCTTAAAAATCTTTGTCAGCTTTCAACATGGCTTATCGATTAATATTTGCGGATAACAATCGAGTTGTATGACGTAATATGCCCTCTAAAGCATGAATGGGCTCAAGATATTTTTCCACTAGTGGCCACTCATTGATTTCCTAATTGCGAATGCAGCCGCTTAATGCTTCACCTGTCATGTTTACCGCCAAGGATAACTATATTTATATTTTTATAATATTAATATTATGTAATATAGAACAGGGCCTAACCTAACCTATACGACGATTACCTCCGATGTATGGAAACCCTAAAGATAAAGAGATACATATTTATAATTGTCCTACTGCTATGCTTGAGTCCTCTCACAATGGCCGCAGTCCGCTAGGCCGACCAAGTGCGAATTGACTTCACACACTTAGAACATTATGGAGAACTTTCAGCTATGCAAGTTTCCTCATGATGTTTTTTTGGCACCGAAGCCAATTGATAATTAATTTGTAATACGCAATTAATTTGGAAAATCAAGAGGTCCATGCAGGAGTGTAAGTTGAGTCTTTGGGTGACCGATGTTTGAACCATTAAGATGCCACAGCTACCAAATATACGGGATTAAGACTAATACCATCTGGTAAATGTAAGAAATATCCAAATACCATATTCATACGTTCATATCAGTTTCAATTCCCATTTTTCCATATACTCATACAGAATGAACACCTGTCATTCAACATCTAATATTGTTCACAGATACCAAAAATTAGTCATGAAAGCGGTGGAGTTGTACGGGGATCCGAACCCTTCGAACAGAATGTCAAACCGAACAGAAGGATACCAAGCCAGGGATGGATACGGCAATGTTTACACTACATCGACCGAGTCATCTCGGTACCCGTACGATGCATTTCGACAGAATCAGTTTAATTATAATAATAGAATGGACGATACCGAACACGATAAGTGAGTAGTTGATCAGTAACTCGCTCTTTTTAGGTACAAACTTAGATAGTTTTGAAACCGCAATGAAATCCGAGCAGGAGTTTTCGAGATTATCAAGTCCAGCAGACAGATGGAAGAACTTAGTCAATGCGTGTATAAATATATGCGTGTATATACACTTATTCTTTATTATGACACTTATTCTTTATGTTAATTGATAGTTTCACGTAAAAAGTTTATTTTGAATTATTAAAAAAATCCTAATAAAAGACATGACAAATAAGGTGTCCTGAATTGTAACTTTGCTGTACCAAAGTTGCGATATGTTGATATACTAGTATATTTATAAAATGATATCACAGCTCACTGCAGCTTGACCTGATGATGATCTCATGATGAAGCAATGTTAATGTTCAATCACAATATTTGTCTTCAGGGATTCTGTACCAAGCTTCAAACCAAGATTGGATGCTCTGGGCCAACCTATCGAATTGCCATTCCACTTGTTCCGATCAAATGGTACAACAGATTTACTGCTACAGGTCAGTGATTTTACTTACGGAAGTGTTTTATCTTACTGTTATTTATATTGTTAATGAAAGGACTATTCCTAAAAAGGGGTGAAAAGGTGAAACCTTAACCTGTGTTATCCTACTTGCAAAGTAAACATGCCTCATAATTAAATTAAAATTAGCTTAATAAAAAATATTGTATGTGAAAAAATATATTTTAGAAGCATTTATCGTTTTTCTTTTTCAAATTCACATTCTAAATTGTTTTTCTACTGCCGCTTCATAAATGAAAAGAATCGACCAAAGGAACTCCTCAACAAATCTTTTAAATTTATTTCCATATAGACATACGTTATCTTTGTCTGCAACCGCTCCTGCCGTTAATACACACTCCCAGAGCGAGTCCAATACTATTAACTATTACGTATGACATGTTATGATAATCTCCGTGTTACATCGAACAGGACGCGACTATAAACTTCACGGTGCTGAAGGAGGAGCACCAGGCGGCTAAGCACATTCTGAACAACCAATTCGTCGGCGACCAGGCGGAGCGCGCCGTGCTGGGCGTGCGCGACTGTCCGGTGAAGCGAGCGGTGCTCTGCGTCACCAGCGATCCCGAGATGGACAAGTGCGTCAAGATGAGGGTACGTGCTGTCTGTGCTTAAAGAGAACCCGGCCTACAATATATAGGCGCAACTGTTCATTGTTATCTGTTTTGTTTTGTTTTGTTATATAGCGCGTGTGAAATAATTTTGATACGTTTTAATATAAATTTTAGTTAAATCTAATTAAAGAAGAAAAATTTTAGTTCGAATCATCGTTGGCATTAATACTACACCTACATCAATGTCGAATTGTGTAAAGTACAATAAAAAAAGTAGTTTGTTTAACTTGTTATCATTGGAAGTTAAATTTTTCTAGTGTGAAGTAAATAAAAATTGCTATTTTCAATTTCTTATGCTTGAACTGTATGTTTACAAATGCCTGAAAATCAAGGTATTAAATTAACCAATTATACACAATATCAAAACTATTATGGCTTCACTCTGATGGAAATGTAATTTGACATATAGAAATCATGCTAGTTCACTTGATTGCCGTATCGTTTCTCCTTCCACATAGACAATTGCCTTAAGATAATTAGGCGAACGATCAAACATATTTAAATTTTGAGAGTATACCTAATGAATAGTTTTCATAGAAATTATTTTACAAAAAAAATATTGCACTTCCATCACTCGTATGACAAACTCATCGGTTTGGTTAACTTTATTGCATTAAAAAAAATTAAAGACGAGAATTTTTTGGGAAAATATTACTTATTTAACCGAAATTTACTATACCAGGTGGCTCTGAAGGCAGCCTTCCTAACGCCAACGCTGGTGTGTTGGCGTGGGCACAGCACGCGGCACTGCGAGCGCGCCATCGCAGAGGGCACGTGCGACTTTGCGCTTCTGGACGCGGCCGACATGCTGCACGCGGCCTACCGACACCGCCTCGTGCCGTTCATGCAGGAGGTGACGTCATTACCCCCCTTCTATTTAACACACACGCATGCGCGCGCGCTAATGATACATCACAATCATAGAACAAAAGTTGGCTTATTTGCCATGTATGTACCGGCCGGGATGGCACCCGGGCCTTTCGACGGGTCAAATTTTTTTTTTATGTTAATAGCTAACAATTACTTAATAATAATACTGATAATATAATCTTACGCAAAGCCCTACAACCAAGCAGACTAGCTTCTGTCGCCTCTTACGACACCCTGTTCTGCCAGCACGGGATCGGGTGGAGTATTTTAGGCCGCCCAAATACGGCCAAAATTATTACCGAATGGGTTATGGGGTCCTCAAAATGATCATACTAAATGAATATAAAATGGCACACGGTGTTAGTTGACACTAAATTCTGATGAATTCCATTGTATTTAACCTTTTTATCATTATGTTCAGGTGTACAGCAGCGGAGACAACTGGTACTACGCAGTGGCGGTGGCCAAGGAGCAGGACAAGGACACGGACCTGACGTATCTCCGCGGGAAGAACACGTGCCACACTGGCATCGGACAAGCGGCTGGATGGGTGTATCCGTTGGCCTATCTCATATCCAACGGTTGGATACGGTGGGATATTTGATGTTGTTTTTTTATGGGCTTTTCTCTTTCTGTTTGTTTTGAGTATTGTTAACGTTTTTAACACTCTCGAATTTGTTGATTTGTTCCACGAAAAGAAAGCCAGAATATGTAATGTGGTATAATACTATTGTATGTACTGCCGTATTGGAGTGGCCTAGACTACTCCCCCCAATCCCATGCTGGCAAAACAGGGTGTCGTAAGAGGCGACAGAAGTCAGCCTGCTTGGTGGTAGGCTTCGCGTAAAGATTATATTATCAGTATTATTATTAAGTCATTAATATTATTACTCATATTATTATTTTTCCGTGAAGCCTGCCTGGCTAGCTACCACCCTCCTGCTTGAGTCAGCCACCAAACGACTCATCATGTTCCGGCTGGGGGTTTGAGAGCCAGTTCTATCTTTCTTTCCTGGCCGATAACGCATCAGTGATAGGTTTTGCTGATGTCCATGGGCGACGGTGACCACTTACCATCAAGTGGCTCGTCTGCTCGTATGTCGGTTATTAACATTAAAAAAAAACATACAACATTCTGTTCTTATGTACGAATAAGGTTCTATTCACATTGGCGATGTAATATAACGACTCAGTTAAATTAGGAGACAGTGTTAAATTTCGTTGAATTTGTTAAAATACGCACCCTCGCGCATGCAAGTGTCATCATCATACCTTTTGTTTGCTTAATAAAAATTTGTAAGTAACTAAATCGAGATAGCATTCAGTTTACAATAGCGTGTGAATACATGTCGCAATGTTTCATTTCCACTCAGTGCCAATGAGAATAGAGCCTAACTTTAAATTTTAGAAACGGTACAAACTTGCTAGAATCTTTTACAAATAACTGTATGTTATGGACGATGTGATATTTTGAAAAAAAAAAATGATACAGTATATTAATACGTATATTACGTAAAATTATCATGTTTTAGATATTAATGGTACCCAAGATATATTATTATTAATATTGTTTTAAAATACTACACATTTAGTCCTAATTACATTTATAATGGTAACTGTTATGTGGTTTATTTGTATTAATATGGTATTGCAGGCCGTACGGTTGCGACGGAGCGCACGCAGCGGCGCAGTACTTCACCAAATCGTGCGCACCGGGCGCTCTCAGCACTCAGTACGTCGACTCGGGTACGGTGCCGCATGACAACCTGTGCCATCTGTGTCACGGATCATCGTTCCGGTGAGTGTACTGTATTGACCACATAAGTTACCTAACTTTACCTGGTCTCTGGCTGAGGGTGTACTTTGGCGTACGCCATATTAAGAAAAAAAATTCTGACCTTTAGTAGTAGTATTTAGTTATAAGATTTTTGCTATCCCGAAGAGTTTAATAGTTCAGTTTGATCTCAAAAATCTAAACAAAACGGCATAGATTATGTTAATGTGTGTGGAATAAAATAAAAATTGCTTCAGTTTGCTGGTTCCATCCACTATTTTGGACCCTTAGAGGTGGTATTTTTTCTTCAAGTTTATGTACGACCAAACGGGAAGTATACCCTCTCAACGAAAAAGAAAATTTTCGCAATCTGTTAATAAATGACAGGGTTGTGAGGAAACAAACATAAACAAACCAATTAAGAACTTCTACCTTTTGAAGTTGGTTAAAAACTATGTTGAATGATATTCATATTTGTTGGAGGTACGTAAGCGGCCGTTTTCCCTACAATTATTTATATTGACTATAGACATAATACCTAACTCGCGTCTTATCTCAACATGAAGGCTAAAAATGAAGGTTCTCGACGCTCGCGAAGTTAGTATTGGTGGATGATGGAGAACTTTTAAGTACACAGGTATCCGTACAACATTTTCGTCGTTAAAACAAGTAATAATCAATTTCTAATAAGCACGTAGATTCGAAAAATTTTAGAGGATTTGCACGTAGGTCCTTGGATTAGGTCGAAATTCAAACTGTTGTTTGAATTTATACTTTTATTTATGTTTATTCGGTTCGGGACGCAGGCGTTGCAGACGCGACGCGAGCGAGGACTACTACGGGCACGTGGGCGCAGTTCGGTGCATGGTGGAGGGCGGCGGCGACGTCGCGTTCGTACGGCACACCGCCCCATACGAGGTGTCGGCCGGCCGCCGTCGCGAGTGGTGGGCGCGCGACCTGCTGCCGGACGATCTGCAGCTGCTGTGCCCGGACGGTACGTCGAGTGGGCTGGTTTGTAGTAACACTGAAGGAGGAAGGGCGACGAAGAATCAATACAACTGTTATGTGACATATTTATAAATGTTTGTGTTGTACTCGGATCTTAGTTGCTTGGTACTTTTTTAAATTGTATTGTAAGGATTTTGCGACACAAGAATCCTAGTGGGTATCGCACTATTTATTTATAGCACGAATAACATAAACAAGAGTAAGTAAAGTAATGCTGATTATAGTATGCCAAGTTACCCCCACATATCACTTGTCTCACATAATGACAATAAAAGAATCTATTTTTAGTTACATATTAAAAATTATTACTATGATAATATTACGGATGTTATGGATATGAAATTTCGAATCTGGATATGGATACGGACATAAGAATAATATTTTACCGGTTACGGATATGAAATTATTTCGGATTATCTGATTGTTTCGGATAATTTCGGATATGGATATTAGATGATTTGCAACTTGGAAAAATATTATAATGTATTAACAAAGTTTGACTATATTACTGGGCATTATGTTATATTATAATCACGGAAAAAATAATATTCTTAAAAATAAAATAATAAAAACTTTCTAAAATGAGAACGACGTGGCTAGTGTATTGTAGCGGCCGGCGAAAACCTATCATAACGTGTTTTATAGACTGCTCGTATCCGAAATTATCCGATACATTTTTATAAGATACGGCTATAGTTTTGGATTTTTTTTAATTTTGGATATACGATAGTTTCGGTTACAGAACTCCATAACATATCTGGATAATATAATAATTTTATAACGAATATTATTTTAAACTTATTTTATCTCGGACTTTACATACATTTTTACCTACGATGTTTTTAAGGGCATATGCATCCATTTAACACGAAAAGAAATCCTTGATAGTTTCGACTTAACAGACTGTAATGACAAATGAGCCTGTAAAATATCGTTAAAAATCGTCAGTACCCGCTACTGTTTAAATTTACATATTATAACGAATAAAAGATATTAATTTTATACTTTGAACAACAAATAAACATTTTATGCAGGTACTCGAGCAAAGATGCATGAATACAAGACTTGCAACCTGGGGAAAGTGCCTGGTTCGGTGTTGATGGGCCGCGCTAACCATACTGAGCTTGACACGTACTCAAACCTCATGGTGTATGCGCAGCAATTTTATGGATCTACGATGTCGGATGAGTTTAGGTATTAAAATAATCTCATCAAATAATAACAATAAATCATAATAATATAATGGGTACTCGCTACACACATGTAGCGCAATGAACGATCTGCACAAAATGGACTCGAGTCGAGATTTGTTACTAAATATTTACTAAAATATGGACATCAAATTAAACTTATAAAAAATAAAAATAAATTTTAAGTTAGTGTGTGACATTTATAAGAGTCAAAAGCAGTTCTTTTTTTATGTTTGATGATAATGACCGGCAGTTTAATTGAAACCGTGCGTAACACTGACGTGATGTCAGAGGAAGCAATAAGCTTTCATTGCTTATTAACGAACTTTACATTTATTGCGTGAAAAATATTTTACGATTGATTTTAGTTAAAGGGTTTAGCCAGACAAATAACCTGGTTACAAAATTACCTCAAATGGAACGAAACAGAGAGCATTGCTTGGTTCGTGAAGAGCAGCGTGTAAGCAGGTTGAATTTCACTCGAGGAAAATGTTTGATCATAATATCTTTTACAGCTTCAGCATGTTCTACTCGCAACCACCGTATGCAGACCTCATATTCAACGACGCTGCAGTTCGTCTAAAGCCACTGTCGCATGCCATGAGATCCGCTGAATTAATAGCGGGAAAGGCGTTGCCGCGAGCCGCCCGAATAGTGTCGTGCGATGCGCCACAGGCCTCATACTATATAGCTTCAGATCCGGACTTTTTGTCCAGCGCGTACAGAAATGGTGTTGTGAAATATGTGATCGCGCTAACGTTGTTTTTGATGGTGTTATTTAGATAATGTCGTGGTCAAGATCTCATTATTGGATCTTAATAACGTGTACTAAATAGGTACAGTTTATATAGAATTTAAGTTTACACATAACTTTCCGTCCAGTATATGTGCCTGATTTAATTTATAATGTATTTTTTTACACAATAGCTCTAAGAAACTATGGTTGTCTATTTTTTTCTTTGAATCTCTAGACTGATATTATACAAGTAACTTATTATGCTTGTTTTATTGACTTAATTTCTTTAGAAATAAATGTATTACTGTTGCATGCCTACACAGAGCCATTCTCTTAATAATGTGCTTTATAGTTTAAGAATCTAATTGCAGGAACAGATAGCCATAAATTGTGACCTTATTCAAACATGTAAAAATAAAAACACCATTTGTCATATGATAACATTCCATCTCGTATTGTAAATGTGCCTTTTTCATAATATTAATATTTAAATTATTGGGAATCTAGATATTCATTGTATTGATTTACTCATTCAATTTAAATTATATTAAATACCATCCAGGATTATTGTATATGAAAATTTATATTTCATATATGGTTCTATGGTTGTCTATTCTTTTTATCATGACTGATGTACATACTTCTTACTGTGGACTTAAAATAAAATACAATCATGAAGTTAATGAATTTCATTTGATTCTTAAGTGATATTATTTTCAATATTCATTTAAAAACTTCTTATGGCTATAACATTCAAATCCTTTTGGTAAAATTTCAAATTGCTTCATTATTTTTCTAAGATCTGTTCTACGACAAACATCTTTTATAGCTGGGCGTATAATGTTGCCTGTTTTATCAATCCTGCTTCCGTGATGCCTAAATTTACCGAAAATACAATTGGTTTTCGCCAATTCTATGTTTATTAACGGGACCAGCCCCTTACATTTCGGTGTTTTCTTTGAACACAAGCCTAAGGCTTTGAATGATAAATATCGAAAGTGATTAATGCAGTAAACAAAGATAACTTCTTTTGGTTTGTTCTTCATCAGTATTTCTATCATAGCGTTGCAAAGTTTTACTGTCACCCTTTTCTTATAAACATGAAAATACTTTTCAATATCCTTTTCATTGCAAAGAATACCTAATATAGTGCAGAATTTATTTGCAGATAAACATAAAGTTAGAAAAACATGCTTCCAAATAAGTTCTTCATTGTTATAATTAAAGTTTAATAAATGTGAATTAATTTGAATTCCAGATTGACCAATTCTACTTTCAAGAAATTTCCTTATGTCGGATATTGCATATGAAAAAGTTATTTTATAACACATTGGTCCTGTGTATATGTTGCTTGCCCGGTTAACTTGCAGTGTTGTCGTATTATAATTGTATCCTAAGAAAGTAATATCATCTCTGATTTTGATTGTTGGGTGAGGAAAATTTACCACTGTTTTCTCATAGTTAACATTTCTATAATTAGAAAGTGCATGTAGAAACGAATGGGCATCTTCAATTGAATCAGTAATATATAGGTAATCATCCACAACTCTAACAAATAATTTCAATTGTGAATCATACTGTTTCCAATGATCTGAGAAATACAATTCATCCATGCATGAATAATAAAGTTCTGAAAGAGCCGGTGAGTACTTATACCCCTGAACCAAACCTTCCTTCCATTCATAAACTGTTGCACCTGCTCTGACAAGTAACGGTTTGCAGAGCTCACTCGTGAATTCTCTAAAAATCTGTGTAAATTTCTTCTTTAAATATAGGGGGCGTTGGCTTTTCTGGAAATCCAGATGCTTTTGAGCTAAAATCTTCATAAGTCTCCCTCTATATATAGAACCAAATGCGTTACTTAAATCTGTTTTAACAAAATAAAGTTTAGGCTGGTTGCAAGCTACCCAAGTCGAATGGAATGAAGAATATTTTTCTTCTATTTTATCTTGTGGTTTACCAGTCAAAATTCTAAGAAAGTTCAAGTTATCTTTAATTTTATTTTTCATGCTTAATGTCAATGCATCATTTTTATACCTCACTATAGGTCTGTATTTAGAATCTGGTTTCAAAACTAAATGCAGTTTTGGTACTTCTCTGTGGGCAATTTTTAAATGAAGTCTCTCCTGGGGGCTATATTTAATTCTAATTTTAGTGCCCGAACAACTCTTCTCAAACCTGGCTATTACTTTGGAATAAGTCATTTCAGAAATTTTCTTATCATAAAAACTTTGCCATTCATTCTTCCAGAAAAAGTACAGTTTGTTTTCATTGTTGTCTATTTTACAGGTTGTTACAAAAAAGTTTAAGCATATTATAGCTGATAGAACATTTTTCAATATCCAACAAAGTGTTTTATTTAAAACCTGATTTACAATTACAAGTGAAAGGGTATTCCATGGATGTACATTGAAGTCCCATTTCCTTATTAAATCTTGCAAAAATATGTGTTGGTTCTTCATGCTACACAATACAACTTTGATCAAATCTTTGAATATTTTCATGTTTTTCTGACTTCCCATTATTTTTTTTGGAACTGTATCATATAACGCTTTCCAACATCCAGAAAAAATATTTCCTTTGGGTACTGGCATTATTTTGGATTTTGAATACATATGATCTTCATTGTTAAAGAAATAATTCCTAAAATCCTCTTTGCAATTGGTAATCACATTTGTTTTTAATATTAGTAATATATCCATGAAGTCACTTGATAATTCACTCACTAATAACTTGTCTCCTACCACACATTGAAAAAAATCATCTTCTTTTTTCTTCAATAATTTAAAATTTAAAACCTGTTGTATTGATCTGACGTTTTGTTTATTTACAAAATAATTTGAAAAGCATAGAGGGTAATCCATTTTCTAAAATGGATTATTCAATTGCTAATGTTAACGCTTAAAAAGTGTTTATTTATTTTAAAACATGGTGAGACTGGAACCGTACAACTCGAATTTCTGTTGTTTAAGTAACTCGGTGGCAATGAACATGTCGAGACATGTCCCATTGCATTTTTGATTTGTAAAACTGACCTACGTTCCAGTCAATTTCATTGTGAAGAAGTAGGTATACCTTTTATCGAAAAACACTACATAATGGAACTACTCACTGATACAACTATGATAGAATCAACAAAAATACAAAAAGCACCTTGACCTCTAAAATGACACAAAGCGTGGGTGGAGATTTTCGTTTAAAACTCCCGCCTTTTTATATCTTGTTTTGTGTGACAATGACTTATCGTGACAGCACAGATTACTGTAATCATTTTTAGTTTCAACATATTCTTACCAAACCTATACCGAATTACTGATTGTATATGTTACAGTTAAAACCAGTTTTTAGGTAGAACGCGTTTTTCCTAGTTAGAACTAGTTTTTACTAAATGCCTTTGTTAAAACTAGATATTAGGTTAAGTTAGGTAAAGTTCTCGAAGTGATGCGCACGGTGTTCCCGCGTGCACCTCAAAGTCGGAGGGATGAAGTAGCTTCAGATTCATCCCGCACAGGGAAGGGCTCTGTAGAAGAGCGAACGCCGTTGGGACCGCGGAAGAATGCCAGAGCGTACCCGCAATCCCGACAAAGGGCGCTCAGAGGAACACCGTGGGGTTTTAGCTGGTAGAAGCCCGACATATCCTATCAGTCGCCCCCGCGACTGAGAGGAACCCATGAGGGTTTTCCCACGTAAAAAAAATATGGTTAGATTAGGTTAGGTTAGAATGAACGAGCACACAGCGCGCGGATAGCGCTCGGAAAGGGGTCCCCCGCACTTGTCGAATTAAGGGACGTCTCGCGATCAATTAGAATAAGATACGATGAACTTTGAGAACAGTTTTGAATGAGACCACAACTGAGACTCACTTCGGAAAAACGTGTTTTGTCTAGTAAGAACTAGTTTTAACTGATATTCAATTTTAAGCATTACTTAATTCTAGTTTTAACAAAGGCATTTAGTGAAAACTAGTTCTAACTAGGGAAAACGCGTTCTATCTAAAAACTGTTTTTAACTGTAACATATACATATAAACTCCTTTGCAAAGAAACGGGCATCTTACAGTCATTGATTTTTCTACGGATAATGTTAATATATTTAGGATGTCATTAGCTTAGATGACTAGAAATCTTAGTATCAATAAGAATCTAGTTTTTAACACTTATATCCTAGAATCGGTGTTTTAGTCAACGTAAATTTAGAGCAGTGTTAAAATGGACATTTTTATGGGTATAATGAAATTAAGACTAAGAGTATTTTTATGGTATTTTAATGAAAAAAGACATTAAAAAAATAAAAATTTATAACAAGTATGACCTCCCCCTTGCAGCATGTAATCGTCTTGGCATGCTTCTCACCTTGTTTTTGATGGTGTTCTGTGGAATGTGTTCCCTCTCTCTCAATCACTCGCAAAACAGCCCGTTTTTTGCAAAGGAGTTTTGTTCTATTACGGTATGGTACGGTTGTATTTCTTGACGAATCTTGATAAATTAGGGTACGTTCGTACGTACGAAGTATATCCTAAAAGTCAGTAATACTGATAAGTGACAAGTACAAATTAATGTGGTAAACAAACCGTACCTATATATAACCACTCTTTGACAGATAATTACTAGATTAAATTTAAAAAATGGAACAAGTTGTCTTTTTAAACTGATACGGTAGTACCTACTTCATTTAAAAATTTAGCACTGTTAAGTATAATATAATACGGAGTTGATTCATAATCATATCAATATCTCGGCAACCTTTCAAGTTAGAGCTTAAGCTCACATAAACTGCCTGCGTATTTTATTTAGATACTAACAAATATATTCTGGTTGTTATCAAGATGTCGAAATCGGTTGTGTGTGACCTTCTTCAAATATTCAACAGTAGTGTTTCGTCTGTATTACCTAAAAATTTAATAAGAAATTCGCTCAAGTATTGTCATCATACTGAAGCTTTATATATAGTAGGAGAAAAGTATGATTTACGCAACAAAAATGTCTATGTAGTCGGGGCAGGTAAAGCTGTTCAAAATATGGCATTGGAAGTGGAGCACATTTTAGGACCAAAAATTAAATCGGGTATTATTAGTATTCCTATGGGAAGTTTTGTCAGCCCTTCAACCAACAAAAATATGGAATTCTTCGAAGGCGCCAAAAATAACTTACCTGATGCTAGTGCTGTATGTACAGCTAGAAAAATAAACAAACTTGTATCATCATTGAGTGTGGAAGATTTTCTATTAGTCTTAATATCAGGAGGTGGTTCAGCATTATTATCTCTACCTAAAGCACCCATTACTATAAACGAAAAGACAGAGCTAATTAAACAATTATCAAACTCAGGTGCCAATATTAAAGAACTCAATACTGTCAGGAAAAGGTTATCTGATTTGAAGGGTGGGCAGTTGGCTATGAAAGCATTTCCGGCTAAAGTTGTTTCACTAATACTCTCAGATATTGTAGGTAATCCTCTACATTTAATAGCAAGTGGTCCTACAATTGAAGATGAAGAAGATCCATCTGATGCAATGAAAATAATTAATAAATATCAACTACAGAATTTTATACCAAAATCTATTGCAGGCATACTGAAAGAAAAGCCCGACTACCATCATAAATTTCCAAATGATAATGTACAAAATTACTTAATAGGCTCCAACACGATAAGTACTGACGCAGCTTGTAATGTATCAAAGAGATTAAAATATGAAACAGTAATTCTTTCCAATTCGGTTACAGGTAATGTAAAGGAAGTTGCTGACAAATATGTAAAATTGACAAAATTGTTTTGTGATTTCTTACAGAAAAATATTGATCTAGCCGATTTAAAAACTAGTCTTGAAAAAATTAATATAGCAGAAATAAGTATCAATGAAGATAACTTTACCATCACTCCAGTTACTGATAAAATATGTTTAATACTTGGAGGTGAAGTAACTGTCGAAGTTATAGGTTTGGGAGTGGGTGGCAGAAATCAACAACTTGCTTTAGAATATTCTAAATTGTTGCACACCATTAAACACGAAGTAAAGGATTTTAACATATACATACTGAGTGCCGGCACGGATGGCATCGATGGACCTACAGATGCAGCTGGTGCCATTGGATATCAGGACCTAATTGCTGATGCAGAAGCAGATGGACTAAATGTAAATTTATATCTAGACAATAATGATTCATACACCTTCTACAAACATTTCAAAAATGGCAGCTTACACATAATTACAGGACATACAAACACTAATGTGATGGATATACATTTAATTGTTATTCAAAAAATTAAGACTACTTAAAATAAACAATGTAATTTCAGTACATACAACACAACAAAAAAAGTATTTTCTAGGAAGAAGGTTTTAAAAATAAACTGAGTTTACTCATCTCTCCTTTTTCTTGTTTTAACTTTGCAGCCATCAACACAGCTTTTTGGCACAGTCCTGCAAATTTATCCTTTTTCTTTTTGTTATTCTTAATTATCCTGGGTTCTTTTATTTTACTCTTCAAAGTATTATTCTTGTTATTTAAAGAAAACACTTGTGCTGTATTACTGTAAACATTACTTGTTTGTTTGTTCTTTATCTGAACTTTTTCATTTATGTTTTGTTGTAAGCATTTTAATTCTTGAAAGGATGGTTGTGATGTAATTATTGTTGACTTATAAGGTTTTAATGCTACTGTTTTCATGCTGTGCCCACAGAAAGTACATGTCCGTTCCTATGGAAATAAATCTATTACTGACATAAAATGATTACTTATACAGCCCTAATGTTTGATCAGAGAATACTAATACTTACAATCTCATTGGTATGCAATAAATTTACTTTGTTGACATTTTTACTCATTTTATTTTTAGATTTTATCCTTTTTCTTTGTCTTCTACTAAGTTTAATAGTCTTCACCTGAAATACAATGTCTCTGATCATGAAATAACATAATAGTAATTGCAAAATATCAGCTCTGCAATAATTACATACATTGATATGTGTTCCTTTTCGCCATTCCAGGCAGCAATGAGTACAGATTATTTGTTCAGAAAAATGCTTTTGTGGCAAACCATAGCCTTTTGATATCTCTTTGCATCGCATCCTGGTAAAAACTTCATTAATTTAATAAAATACAAGTATGTTAAAACATAAAATGCTAATATTGTATGTTACCATTTTCTACATTAAAAGTGATTGTAGTGAGATTCCCGTTCTCAGTATTCTTTGCAATATTATACCTTATAATCTCCTACCTAATTTACTTATATAAAAGTTGGGATCAAAATGATATTATAACTTTCCAACAAAAATGCTAATTTCAAGTGTGTTCTTTTTTTAATTAAAACTGATAGCAATGTTACCCTTTACTCTTGGCACCACCACTCGTGAGTTTTGACAAGATTAGAAATCGTAATGAAATGTTTTCTAAGTCAAAAACAAGCCTGCAACTATATCCTACCTATAGTAACTTTTCAGTTTTTCTTGCGTTTTATCAATATTTGCCGCGGGCAGCAATGATGCAGCTTTGTATAAAAAAGCTATCCTTGCTTCAGTCATTTTAATATACGCAAAGACCTATTAGCGGCCTTAGAACCCGTAAAGCAAATTATGTGTTTTGTATTAATTAATATTTTTTATTTAAATATTACAACCTATATCTTAACTGACAGTAGTGCCGTCTCTTCTCTTTGACAATGACATTGACATACTCATAGAAATAAAATAGCTCTATGGATGTATTTTGATTATTATTATGAATTGATGTTTAATAAGATTACTTCTCACAAGAATTAAAAAAAATCAGTGATCGGTTATTTTCGATTTCAATTTTATTATTACAATATAAGATTACTTAATAATAGCTATTAAAATATTATGAATATCAAAATAATGTAAATCGTAATTTTATATGCCATAAGTTGTTACATAAATAAAAAAAATTACTTGTTTTTTATATATTATAAAACAATATTTGACTAGATACACCTCCATCTGATGGTAAGTGGCGTTAGTACCTTAAATAGGAAACCACATTAACTCAGAAGAAGTCAATTCACTGTTCGAAGTCCGTTAATTTACATTATTCTAAAAAATCTTTAGTTTTTTTGTTTTCTCATCTTTTAGATCAGTTAGATATGGGATTATAACATATATTTTGGTTAGAGTTACTGATTATGGTTGTAAAATTAAAAAATATTTTCAAATTCATTGAATCATATAAGTATTCTGTAAATACACTTATTAACGTCATTTTTTACTTCTACCACTATTTCGAAAATGCGCTTTAACATTAAGGAGAAGAAACGGCGAAAGAAACTCCTGAGCACATGTTTTAAACAACACATGGTAATTACAAAAGTTTAAACCTGTGCGGAACTAGTTTCGACACTATTATTTCCAGGCATCCTTGTCATTAATGTATTCATCTACATTATGATATTCTTTGCTTATTAGCTGTATTTTAATGCGTCGCTTAAAAGTTTCAATGGGCTACTCGGCGTTTCTTGTTTTATGATTGTATGTATCACTTTTCTGCTTATAAACATTTAATTGTTTTTAATAAATTTAGACAGACTGCAAAAAACACCTATAGCATTATTCATATAATGCACCTATAGCATCATTGCCCCCAGGCCTCAAATATGTGTTTAAGAACCCTAGCACCTGCATCAGTTATACTACGACCTTCAGTGAAGCCGAATTGATCATGGTGAAGTAAATCATTTCTGTTGAAATGTTCAAGCATTTGATTTTCTAAAATCTTTTCAAAAACTTTACTAAGTGTTGGTAAAATAGAAATTGGTCTGTAATTATTACAATATGATTTATCACTGGATTTTTAGAGTGGAATGACTTTGCTATATTTTAATAGATCCGGAAAAGTACCTAAGTCAACACACTTATTAAAGATTAGATTTAAATTTTGTCCATACTACGTGGCTACATTTGTTTCACAATAACTACCACTATTACAATAATAGTATTAGCTATTATTATTAATATGGCATTCTAAAACAATATCTGGGCTCAATAGAGCGTATTTATATATTATAGTATAAGTTGGGTACAGGGAAATTATTTGAGCATTAGCATTCCATATAATCTTTTTTTTTGTAATTGCCAATTAAATTTATATCCGATACAATTATGTCCATAATTGTAGTTGATGTTTTGACAAATTTTTGGTCTGGATGTTTTTTATCCGGCAACTTCTTATTGGTTTCCCAGACTGTTACATATACATGTACTCTGTGAGTTACACAGACCATGTGTGTGCTTACATACTCTGTGAATTAGTCTGTGCCGTTATTGTCATTTGTCACAGTTGTTACTGTATTGAAATTGATTCTTATTCATAGATAAAATTATACTAAATACTCTTATTCCCGCCACACTGTTGGATTATTTCTGTTACAAATATGGTACCCATGTGAAAAATGAAGTCAATAAGTACAATATTATAACTCATTTATAAATAAAATTGATTTACCAAGTTGATGGCAAATCATATTAAGTCAAGCAATATTTTTGCTTTGTGCACGCAGTAAAATCGTCTTGTTTTGAAAATAAGTTGATTAGAGTCATTGTTATTTACTCTTCAGTGCTGCGGTGTACGCAACGGTTAAAAGTTAAGATTTAATGTATTGTGCTTGTATGTGCATTGTGTATCTTTTTTGATATAAAAATGGATGTAGCCGACACATTTGCAACACAAAGTCAAGTGAAAGATGAGGTTGGAGTTCGCTGTCAAAAGCTCTTCCAAGATTTTTTAGAAGAGTAAGTGTAATGTACTAAGATATATCCATACCTTTTATTACCTACTGAAGTTAATACTTAATATTATAATATAAGGGACCATTTGACGGGCATATGAATAGTACTTGGGTATATAATTTTTTTAATTTATTATGTTCATTAAATGCCTGATTGATAACAACTACAAATGATGGTATGAAACTATAACTTGTACAAAATGTACCTATACTGTAGAGTATTAATCAGTACTGACCATGGCAGTTGAGGGAAACCTTGGATTGATATTAAAATAAATGTGTTGGATTGTAGGACCATCCACCTGCCATATATATATATATATATATATATATATATATATATATGGAAAGCTACAGTAGCAGTCTCGATTGTGACTGGGCTGGTTGACAACATTTATTTATTGCAATGTCCTTGTAATGTTTTAGGTTTAAAGAAGACAATGAATTGAAATATGAAAAACATGCTAAGGAACTCCTGAAACCTGAAATAAGCACTTTGGAAGTCAGCTTTGACGATGTCGAAAAATATAATCAGAATCTTGCTACAACTATAATTGAGGAATATTACAGAATATATCAATTTTTGAACCAAGCCATCTTAAATTATGTCTTAAGTTTAGCCGATCCTGGAATGAAAAAAGATGTGCAAGACAAGGAGTGTTATATTTCATTTGTTGATGTCCCAACCAGGCATAAAGTGAGGGAATTGACTACAGCTAAAATTGGAACACTGATCAGAATATCAGGACAGATTGTGAGGACCCATCCTGTACATCCAGAGTTAGTTTTGGGCACCTTTGTTTGTTTAGATTGTCAAACGGTTATTAAAAATGTAGAGCAACAATTTAAGGTATTTATCAAATTTACTTGAGTTTAAATATTCTTGAGCGTATTGATTTAGTTGTATTCTATTAAACTTCTAATGTTTTAAATCATAATATTGTAGAATCTACTTAGGACCTTTATTAAAGAACTGAGCAATACCATGAGTCAAATCTGTATCTGACTATTGTGGTGTAATTATTTGTATGTAAATAAACACATAAGTATTTTCATTTCATGTGAAAATTTTATAATGTCAATGGTAAAAATTTTTGACAACTCTCACTTGTGTTAGTTACACCACAAATTGTAAAGTTTAGACAAATTATTTATATGTAGTTATATATTGATTAATCTCTTATGGTGATCACTTCCAGTACACAATACCAACAATATGCCGTAATCCAGTCTGTGCTAACCGTCGTCGGTTTATGCTCGATGCAGATAAATCAATATTTGTGGACTTTCAAAAAATTCGCATCCAGGAGACACAAGCTGAACTGCCTAGGGGCTGCATCCCTAGATCTCTGGAAGTTATACTTAGAGCAGAAGCAGTAGAATCTGTGCAAGTGAGTATTACTAAATTATTAAACACTACTACTACAATACATTAAGATTAAGATAACCTTTCTATTAACAGTCATTTTCCTATCTACAACCTGTTATAACCCATCACGTCAAGGTGCCACAGTAAAGGTTTTTAAACCTGCCCATCTACATGCTACACATTAAAAAACCACTCTGAAAAATTATTAAGAGCTTTTAATTGTCATGTTGAATGAATACCAATTAATAATGGTCAACTACACACATGCTGACATATGATAACTGAAGCAAAGCAAATTTCTGTGCATCTTACATCATTGATATCTTTCTTATCAGGTTTCTGTAAAGCATCACATGTTTTCAGGCTGGAGACAGATATGATTTTACAGGAACACTAATAGTAGTGCCTGATGTTGGCTCCTTATCTTTTCCGGGAGCCAAGGCTGAAATAACTACTAGGACTCGACAAGCTAATGATGGACAAATGGAGGGGATTAAGGGGCTTAAAGCTTTGGGGGTTCGGGAGCTGCATTACAAGTTAGTAAACATTATAATATACGTAACATTTTTGATTTTGTTCGTTTGAGATATTCCATTTTGAAATATTCTTTAAGTTCCTTAGTGACTGAGGGTAGTTCACAACCTTAGTGTTTTTGAAAGAAAGTAGTGTCATATATACAGTTTTAATTACAACTAAAATCTCAGATTAATTTAGTGAAATTAATTCTGATAAACCATATCAATTGGGACTTCTTTCTATAATGTCAATCATAAATGAAACTCGGTAAAAAAGAGGAATGATCAGAAAAGGCAATTTGTAGAGATTGCTAGCGTCATAATTTCACCTGATATTATTGGTCTCAATATTATCAATATTCGAAGATTCGATGAACATTGGATCTTCAGTCACGATCAAAATAATTCTTCTTGTAAAGAGGTCAATGTTCTGTGCTCAGTGATACAATATACCACTGTAAATATCAATTGATATTTAACATGATATTGTGTCAATGATTAGCGAAACCTGAATCGAGTAAAAGTGACAAATATCGTATCACATACCTTTCGAAGAACTTTGACTTAATTCTATTTATTTTCGTGAGGTATATTGTTGCTCCTGTTCACTTGGTTCACATGTCATGTCTTCAAATCTCATAAAAACATATATTATGTTATTTGCAGAACAGCATTTCTAGCATGTAGTGTACAAGCAGTTTCGCGTAGATTCGGCACTGCGGAGCTGGCGACGGACGACATGACCACCGAAGATATGAGGAAGCAAATGACAGATAAAGAATGGGATAAGGTGTAAATAAAATTATATTTCCTAATTATATGATGATAGGCGATGAAATAAATAACTGGTGGGTGAGTAATAAGGTTTATTCGATTTAAAAACAAGGATATATCATTTGGTTCGTATATATGTGCCTATTGATGGTTCTGAGAAGGGATTGCGCGGCCATTGCTCAATAGAATAAAGATTGATCAATAGAATATTGCTTCAACTGATCAAAACTTCACTAAAATTTGTTCGGTAGTTTGTGTGTAATGCTAGAAGTAGTCACATTACATCGCACATTTTTTTTAATTGTGTTCAATGAAAAATATAATAATATCATAAAGTCCTGTTATTAACATTGGATGGTTGTAGGATTGTTATATTATTAATAATATTATTCTGACATAGTTTTATGGCATAATTTCACTATGTTGTATTCTAATATAGAATATAAAAGTTCTCAGTAATGAATATAAATCGTATGATATTAGCAAAGCTATGTAATAAATATTCTGTTACAGGTGTATGAGATGTCAAGAGACCGCAATCTATACAACAACTTGATCACCAGCCTCTTCCCCAGCATCCACGGCAATAACGAAGTGAAAAGAGGGGTCCTACTAATGTTGTTTGGAGGAGTTGCTAAAACGACTATGGAGGGTAACAAACTGGAATAAATGTAGTATATTTATTTGTAACCTTAATTTGATTGTAAAATGTTACTAATTATAATATTATAGATGTTAAGTCATTCCTAGATCTATAATACTTAGCAAAATTGATTGTACTTATTATGAACTAGCAAACTGCCCTCGCTTCGCTTCGGAAAAACTACCCCTTACGCTAAGAAATGGTACCTACATTATTTTAAATTGATTTATAACTTTCTTGTTTATGGACAGGTTAAAATGAAATGATTTGTAAATATGAAGTGACGCTTACTGCAATACATTAGTGAAAACCGTAACGAAATCGGATAAGCCGTTTCTGAGACAACTGCACAGACAAACAGATAAACAGACAAAAAATCTAACAACTATTGTTTGGTCTCTACTGCTTTAATAAAGGTCCTATATAATAGTTTTTCTCAAATATCCTTGAACCTTTGTACAGAAAGCGATCAGCTAGAATTTTATTATATGTATAGATTGCCAGATGTTTGTAGCAATAGATGTTTTTTTTGGATAGTCTGTAATGTGTTGTTTTGTTCTCCATTCAAGTTATTTACAGTTTACAAAAAAGTTAAGTCATAGATATATATACTTTTTACCATTTATTTCATATTTTATTTTGGCAAGTGAAACTTGTTGTTACTAAAAAGTAACTCAAGTTATTAAGACTTTGTACCTTCTGTTTGTCACTTTCTGAAGTAAATTCTTTCTATTTATCGCCCGAAATCCATGTCTACCAGGTGTCTAAGTGCTGTTGCACTACATAGATTTAATTTAATTTTAGGCACAACCCTAAGAGGTGACATCAACGTGTGCATCGTAGGTGATCCCAGCACAGCCAAGTCGCAGTTGCTCAAGCAAGTGAGTGAGATAACTCCCCGTGCCGTGTACACCAGTGGTAAGGCATCATCGGCGGCTGGGCTCACGGCGGCTGTGGTCAAGGTACGTATACCCTCGTGTCTAGGGCTGTACATTTGATAACTAATGATGATGATGTTTTACCCTTGAATTCGGTTGAAACCATATTTTTTTATTTTATGAAATGTCGTGTGATCTTGGTATTAGTGGATAAATATATTTACAAATTTTGAAGGAGTGATATTGTCCATATTGTTGTAATTAATTTCTCCTCGGACGTACCGTTTAATAATTAATATACATTTTTACACCAATATTTTCAAGGTAAACTGTGTGTTCTTAACTGGCTGAAAACACGTTAAAACATCTAATAGTTTACCTTACGAGGATGCTAGCTAGCCAGGTAGGTAACTTAAACATCATATCGCCCGGAATAAACTGGAAGTGCATAGATCAGGGATTTACAAAGTGGTCGATAGACCTGGGGAAATTGGTTTCCTAGAGGTCGACGTAAAAGAAAACGAGTCGTCGAGTAGTGTAACGTGTTTTGTTTTTTTAGGCATTTATAAGTTAGTGGATGGTGGTGTATTTTTAAATTAATTTGGCTATTGGGGTCTAAGGTATCACTCGATAGTTCGGGAATAACTGGCATAGACGACGGTGAAGTGATCCCCATTTTATAGCGACTAATAATATAGTTCATCACCAATTGTGGATTGTTCCAGGACGAAGAATCATTCGACTTCGTGATCGAAGCGGGTGCGCTCATGTTGGCGGACAATGGCGTGTGCTGCATAGATGAGTTCGACAAGATGGATCCAGGGGACCAGGTGGCCATCCACGAGGCGATGGAGCAACAGACTATATCACTTGCCAAGGTACAGCCTCATGGAGGCCATCATCTGCCATGCTAGACAACGTGGGTTGGTATACATCACACACTTACGTGAACATTATGGAGAAATGTCAGGTGTACAGTTTTCCTCACGAGATTTTCCTTCACCAAAGCAAGTGATAATTTGTATTACGTACTCATACATAAAATTAAAATAATTGAAAAATTAGAGCTGCATGCAGGATTTGAACCCGAGCCTCCCGTGCGGAAGATCTATCATAAAACTACTAGGCTAACAGTGTAGCCAACTAGGCTTACAGTCTAAATTAAAATAATTATCAAATAAGTGGGTAGAAGTAAAAACATCTTGTAACTTTTGGTTGATAGATGGCCCCAGAACTTCAATTTTTCTCAATTAATGGACAGTATAGAAATGTCAATTAATAATTTTAGTGTCCCTTAGTGCAAGAATTTACTTCAATCTATTGATGAATAATTGCAGAGTGGTTGTGGAGGGTCTCAACTCATAGTTAAGGAAGCGTGGAGTGCACTGCTCCATGCGACCCCAATACAGTGAACTGAAGTTGTTTTTTGATATACACAAACGACAGGGAAGCTACTCGTATAATGCAACATTTTAGGCCGCAGAAACACAAATAATAACCCGCCGTTAAATTTAAATAAATGAATGACCATTTATATTCCAGGCCGGTGTTCGTGCAACCCTAAACGCGCGAACGTCCATTCTAGCCGCAGCCAACCCCATCGGGGGTCGATACGACCGCGCGAAATCACTGCAACAAAATGTGGCCCTCGGTGCACCGATAATGTCGCGGTTCGACTTGTTCTTCATACTGATCGACGAGAGCAGTGAAATGGTCGACTACGCCATCGCGAGGAAGATAGTGGATTTGCATTGTAATAAGGAAGAGACGTACGATTGTGTGTATTCGAGAGATGATCTGTTACGGTATATTGCGTTCGCGAGGTCTTTTAAGCCCATTATTACTGAGGTGAGTAATTTTAAATTGGTAAATAGAACCTACTTTTAACGAATGACCGTGTCAAATGATGACACCAATTGACATTTAGTCTTTGGCTTTCAAACGCTTTTTTATATTATATTCTGTTTTATGTTCGTTGAGTTTATGAGTGAGCACAAACTAAGAAGTTTATGTCACCAATTCCATTGCGGACCGCGCCCGAAGTTGCGTGGCTCGGTCGATCGACAACGAAGTTCGTTGCAAGCCAGCGAACTAGAGCTCTTCGCGATGGTAACGAGATGACAAACACCAAAAATCCGAGGAATAACACACACGTATCACACAACAAATATGCCAGTCGGTAATCACCTAGGACCCAACGTTTACCAGGTTTTATCACTTGGAATACTGAATCTTTACCTTAAATCGTTCATTCTGTATCCAAGGAGGCCGGCAAGCTTTTAGTGGAGTACTACACGGTGCTTCGATCGCGCGACGGCACCGGTGCGTCCACGGGCTCGTGGCGCATCACGGTGCGCCAACTGGAGTCCATGGTGCGGCTCGCCGAGGCCATGGCCAAGATGCATTGCAATGGACACGTCACGGCCCAACATGTGCACGAAGCGTACAGGTCAGTTGCACGCATATGAACACTTGCTTTCGATTTAAGTGTTTGTCGCAAGAGATATAACATAATGCGATTGACCAAAAAGACAAGAGAAAAAAGGGAGAGATAATAAAAACGTGTGTGTGTGTGTAAGAGTATCTATACTACAACACGCAAGAAATGTCCAAGAAGTGATTCTACTCTTCTGTATTATATACAATATTATATATTGTCTAGCATAGATATACTAATGTAAAGGTCATACATAAGCGGGGTCATTATCGTAACGTGATTGAACGTGACGGAAATTGTAATAGTAATTCGTTAATGTATTTCATTAATCACCAGGTTATTACATGTCGGGTTACACGGGTTAGAGAAAACTTCAAAACAGTTCCGCAAAAACTTTACCCAGTTGGAAAACATACACTCCAACAATAGTCAACAATCGCAGTGGCACACTTGTCAGTCTTACGTATATCGACCATAGAATGAATCCGTGGATTCGATATGCGACCTTATGTAAGCAGCATAAGGGCGCGAACCGGCTAATGCACTGGAAGTGTTAACAGCAAGGTCCTTTTCTATTATTGTTTCAGGTTGCTAAATAAATCCATAATCCGGGTGGAACAACCAGACATTTACTTGGACGAAGAGGAGCCACAGTTTGAACCCAGCATGGATGTTGATCAAGAAATCCCTAATGGAACAGGTGACAAACAAATTTTGTTTTTTATTATATTATACATGAACTTTACATATATGTTTGTTTGTTAATGATGCTGTGGTATTTATTTAATCCATATCCAATGGTCCAAGTCATTTAAGATATTGCAAAAATTTCAAATACTTTCATTGTCATTAGTACATGTTTAGTAGTGAAATAGTAAATAATATTGAGTTATTAATTGATACAACTAAAACGTAATTTCAGTTCGTGGCTGCTCCGTCAGTGAAGCCAATTACTGGATGGAGTCTGTGTTGCTATTTAACACTTCTAATAATCAATTAATTTTTATTTACAGGAGAAAGTCAAGTGAATGGTGACTCCGCCCCTAAGAAGAAGTTAACACTCTCCTTTGAGGAATACAAGGCTTTGAGTGACATGCTTGTTGTTTTCATGAGAAAAGAGGAGAGTGAAGCAGAAACAAGAGGTATCTAGACTATTGCATGAATTAAAACAGGCTCGTTTCAATAACAGGCATATTTTCTGATAGTAGTGTACCATTAAAAGTCAGTGTGTGAGAGTACATTCGTACATAGTATACAACTTCAGTGAAATTATATGAACTGAAGCTCATTTGGTAGTGACTCTAAGGTGGAGCTTAAGATTTTATCTCTGGCATTACATGTATATATCTAATATTGGTATTATATAATTAGTAACAGTATTATCATTACAACCCAAAATTTACAGGGCAAAACCATTACTGGGCTCGAGTCTGTCCCTTTCACAATGTAAGGGATCAATGCCACCACGCCACTCTGGGCAAGTCAGGGTTTGGAGCCTTTCCACGCCTTGAAACCATTGTGTAGAACTCTCAGGTTTCCAGGTCTCCTAATGACGTTTTTCTTCACAAAAGCGAGTGACAATTGATTTGTATTATACACAACGTGCAGGATTCGAACTCGAAGTCTTGTGCGGGAGTCCCAAGTTCGAACCATTGGGCTATTTTCGCCTGTATGAGTAGAATGTTTGTTTTCTTTTTCTTGCAAGATGTTTTACTTTCTTTTTTATCATGATTGTAGTTATCGAGGAAATGTGTCGTGTCATATTTCAGGTGAAGAAAGTTCGGGCATGCGCAAGAGTGCAGTAGTAAGCTGGTACTTGGAGCAGTTGGTGGCACAGGGACAAATAGAGAGTGAGGACGAGTTGCTGGAGCGTAAGACGCTGGTGGAGAAGGTCATTGACCGTCTCATGTACCATGTATGTTCAAATTCAAGTAACTACTGTCCTCATTCCGCACTCACCTTTTGTAGAAATTTCTGAATAAATACAAATGACACATGCGATACATACGCTGTTTAGAATGGAGTCCAATGTGCTGATTATTACTAGCTGCCTTGGCACATGTTCCTCTGGTTATTTGTAGACCGCGTGAGTCTCCTATGACAATGACGAAATTGACATGAAGTTGAAAGTGACCCGAGCAAGGGGTACCAGATTCGATTCCCAGCTGGGGCAGACATTTTGATGACGGATAATACCCGTGTAGTGTTATTTATATACATATATATTACATACATAAACCAGTGTTTTAAGATTGAGATGGAATATTATTGGCGTGGTCGCTAGCTCCGAAATCTTTCACACCGAAACACAATACTACTACAACGCTACTAAACATCAGGTGGTCTTCAGATATTGATTCATGCTTTACTGGAGAACCATATGATATATCAACTATCAAACGTGGCACTTATGATTGACTTGGCATTTATGCGACGTATTAATATTTATTCTCGTGTTTTGATTGTGTTTGACGTTGGAACATGTCTGTGCCATCCTCCATGACAGCACAGAGAATGCAAGTGTGTGGACAATCGTCTACTATGTCTAATTATAATGTATATGTTTAAGGATCAAGTAATAATTCCACTTTCGACGACCGGCCTGAAAGCGACGCAGAAATCCTCGGAGCAGGAGATCGAAGACGATCCATTGCTGGTGGTGCATCCCAACTACGTCGTGGATTCATAAACATTCCTTGTAAGCTGGCTTTTTGTAATAAATCGTGATTTTTGTAAGGATATTGGTTTTATTAATGTACTAGTCAGCGCAGTTGCGTTGCGTGTGGAACTAAATCCGGTGATTCAATTATTCTGGTTTAGTTTTTATGTGCCGGGATCTATATTAATGCTAATTTCAAAGTCTTAGCGATCGATCAACAGTATTTTTATTGTTGGAGGGAGCAGCTACAATTTAATTTAACTAAGAAAATGAAATCTATGATTCTGTTCAAATTAGCACTCAGCTGAATGGGAGTCTTCCTTATTTATTTATTTTGTTTCTTAGTATTAGAAAAAAGTGTCATAAATACTTCATGGCAATTTAATAATTATTATTATTATTTATGGCAATGAACTTTTAATGGGTTTTTAAACAGTATTAATTGAAATTCAAAACCATTTAAATCATTTACGTGTTTTGTAAATACACTTTTAGAGGTATTTTTTTACTTCTACTACCGTTTCGGCAAGGAACTTTAACATTTTGGCGGAGAAACGGCGAAAGAAACTCCTCAGCGCATGTTTTAAATCAATATATGACAAATACAATGTAAATTTTAACCTGCCTGAAACTGGTTTCGACACTAGTATTTCCAGGCATCCTTGTCATTTAAATATTCATCTATACTGTAATATCCTTTATCTACAACCTATAGTTCTTCACGTCGCCTAAAAGTTCCAATAGGTAAATCATTTATCAACTTTGAAACCTTTTTGGAAAAACGAACACCGAACCCATAAAAAAAACGCTGAACATTTTGAAAGCGATAAGAAGACGTAACCAAATTATGCTTATTTCTTGTTTCATGATTGTATGTATCACTTTTCTGTTTATAAGTATCTTAATCTTTTCGTATTCAATTACTATAAACCAGTACACATATTTCTTAATTTTTTTCTCGTAGACTCACACGATCTACATGTAGTCTCTTGTCTGCAATACAACTTCTGAATCAATGTCAGTTGATTAGGCCCACAATTGGACACCATATGACAAGACTATGGAAATAGGCAAAATAAACAAGACTAGCTGTCTCTAAGTCTTATCTTTCTAATAGCGTAAACAAACCTATTCAGGTTACTGCGAGAATCGAAATATGGTCGCTCCATCGAAGTTTACTAGCTAAGGTGACAACTAAAAAACTCGATTGTTCCATTACTTAATTTAACGATTGTGCCTACTTCCTTCACACTTGATAGTGCGAATTCCATACATTCCGTTTTTCTTAGCACTTAGTATAACATTATTTATAGTAAAACAATGTAAAAATGTGACAAAGCATTGTTCACATCATCAAAATATAATTTATTTCTTTTCTTGTTAAATATTAATGATATTAAAAGTTCAGCATCAAAGTTCAATATCCTCATAATTGTTAATGATGCGGCAAATCATTCACATAAAGAACAAAAAGAAAAGGACCTAAAATCGAGCCCTGTGGTACTATCACAATGTATGATCCCGATGATTTGACATCGGTTTATACAAACAATTTGAATCCTTTAAATATAACGCAATTAAATTCATTATTTGATTCAGTGATTCATGATTAGAGAAAGTGATTTAACTACTATCATTAAAAAGTACCTTAAAAGAATTGTTAATTTTTATTCTAACGATACATAACAAATCAATTACAGCACAAAACAACATTCAACACCTCTCGAAAACTTTATATAGATCACACAGATTGGCAATTTGTAAAATGGCACCATTGTTAACAAAATTGCTAGGTGGTAAAAAGTTCCTTCTGATGGCAGGGAATATTATATGCTCCTGTTTCCAATACTCTGATTTCATCACCTGTTCGTTATCATCAGGGTTTGGTTGAGAATAAAAAATGGCTGTCTGTCGGCTAAACGTGTCAAAACATTCTTTTTCTGACTGCCAATTCACTTCGGTTATCAATCGCACAAGGTAGGTGGGCAGTGCACCCAAAAAGGGCGTATGACCGTCTGAAAACATTAATTCTTATATGATTTTATTTTGTAAAATTTAAAAGGTTAAGTTGTTGGTTGAATAAAAAAAAATATTTTTATTTCTTTGTTGTTTGTGAAAGCCAAGTACACGAAGTAGACAAATGAGATGAATGTGGCTGTACCCTTCTCAGGTTCCCTTATTTGCCTTTATACCATTTGCGCATATATCCAAATTTTATTCGCGTTCAAATTTTAATTTCCCTTTGTTGGAGTAGCGTTTGTAAGATCAGCAACAAATGGTACGATTTCCAATACTTATGATTTAAAACGAATATATTAATATCGTATTTATAAATATCTTTTTAAACAATAAACAATCATAATCTCACCTAACAAAAGCGGCAAAGCCAATAACTCTCCATCATTATTAATTTCGAAGGAGAAATATTCAAACAGCATTGATCTCTTGCTCAACAACAATTGAGTCATCTGTTGAGCCATTTCCCTCACATCACCTGGAAAAATTCAATCTAAAGATGAAGTTCCTGCTAGTCTTGACCTCTGGCCGTAAAATAACTGTTATGGAATTTAGAAATAAAATTTCGGAACAATCCTTAATAAGTGGATCAGTCTTACAAAACTATGATTATTATTATATAAAGAAAAATGTTAAGAATTTTGCGATTCAAAACTTAAAGTCTAGAATACTAATTACCTAACTCTGGATTCCATTCACTCTCTTGAGATCTAAGACCAAGTACAAGTAACTCTTGTAAAGGAAGTGGATTAGATAATTTAATTAGACCAAAATTTTGAAAATCATACAACAATGTCTGATAAAACAATTCCTCTCTGAAAATAATTATTAAATGATCAATATTACACAAGTTTATAAAAATGGTTAAGTCCATACAAATTATAAGATGATAATCATACAAATTCAAGTCTTTAACGATACTCATATATATTATATACATAATAATTAAAATATTTAGTTTAAAAAGTCTAATAAATTAGGAGTTACAATAGACTCAAAGTGAAAGTAATATAATTAATTAATATCTTACGTTAGTCTGGTCGAATCACATAAATATAATTTTGTAGAATGTTGAATTAAAGATTTGTGGCAATCAATGCACGCAATGAAAATGAGATTTGCCAATATTTCTCTTAAATTGGAGTTACACTTGTTTTCAACATCCATTCTTAATTGTTTCACACTGGTTAGCTTTGTTTCTACTCTCTCATACGGAAAAGTTCTAGTTTTGAATGATTCCTTTGGATCTATGTAAGTTACATGAGCCTGATCAACTGTTATATTAGGTTTCCACTTTTCTTTACTTCTATTTATAATTTCATTAGGCTCTGACATTAAGGAATTTTCTAATACTCCTTCCTCTTCATCAACTGATTCATCTATAACAAGCTCTGGTATTCTGATTTTGTGTTCCAAGTTATTTTTAATATCATTCTGGTTTTCTACCAACTCAATTTTATTAGGTGCAGCGTAAACCGTATCCATTGCTTCATTTTCTATAACTTTAAGATTCACAGATGATTTATTTTGTGAAGGTTCCGTAGTTATTTGGAAAAATTTATCAATTTTCTGCACATCTGCATTGACTCTAACCAAATCTTTTGCATACACTTTAGCGCCGTCTGTGGTTTTCTTAACTATTTCTTCGACCATTGTTGCGCCTGGTAAACGTGCCTGAAAGATATCTTAATATTGTTGGAATTTTGTATCCCTTGAATAGTTAGACATTACAACAAGATAAAAGTAACATAATTCCTTTTAAATTTAGACGTCATAAAATAAATATAATGATAGTAAATAATAAGCAATTTTAATTCCTCGAGAAATAAATTCAAGTCAAGAGTGAATAGGCTTTTTCTAAGTATTGCGCTTCACCATCTAACGCTACATCGTCACTTACCATCAGGTGGGACTGTAATCTAGCTTAACTAATAATAATAAGTATTGTAAAAATAAATTTGGCAGAACTGGTCCATTGCAAACATCCATTGGTCGACGCACTGGGGCCAAGGGTAAACGGTTTACACATTTTTAAGATATCTTTCTTTATCTTTATCAAATAACCTTTTTATGTAACTAACCTGTGTATACATAACTCTAGAGGAGTTACAACTGAGCAATTTATTCTCAATGTAACTCTTTATTTTATCTATTATCTGTTCTTCATACAGAAACTGTACTTCATGCTTTGTTGGATGGACGTTTACGTCCACATTTTTCGGATCTGAAAATGTTTTATTTAACCATATATTTTTTTTTATTAGTGGAGTTCAACATTTATTGGCTACTAAAGGTTGATGTACACAATGTAAACTTACCTAGTTCAAGGCTAAGATAGACAAAAGCATGCGCATTCTTTGGCAAATATGTTGCATACACAGTATCAACCGCTTTTCGTATTGCTGAAAAGATATTTTATGTAAATATAATGCAAACTAGTCAAGAATGAATAATTTAATATCATCAAACTTTTTCAAAATATCAATTGATGAATATATCAATTAATAATAACGTACATTTTACGTACACATAACAAATATGTCATGAGTGGCAAACCCTGATCCACGCTATTGAAATTTTCTGCATTTGTGCAGACAAATTTTTTAAATGCATTCCTCAAGCAGATATTATTGCCCATATGTCTTTGGGTATACATTGATACATGTGACAGTACATTGAATCTATGAGGTAGTTTTAAAATTTAAACAATATTCAATATTACAACATACAACACATCACATCGTTCTACATCACTTCAATATGTATTAACCTTATTTCTATTAAAATATGTATAAAAATGTTCAACTTTTATTCTTTACTCCTTATACTTATTCAGCATTGTTATTATTATTTTTTAATGTAATCATTATATTCAAACAAATTTTGAAGATTTCAACTACTAACATTGCGAATCCACCAATCTATGGTTGATGAATAGCAACATGGTTCCCTTCTTGTGAGAATAGTTTACATTTGTGATGTGTCCATGAAGGGTTAGCTTCAGAGACGGATCTTTTAGCTCAATCTCCAATAGTTCTCTTGCTACTGAATTGCCATGTATCTGAAATTATTTCGGTTTTTATAAACATCCTCATATTTATGGCATATTAAGAAATTCCAGTCCACTTAATTCTGATAGCAAGTAATCTAGAAATATTTATAATCATTACCAAAAACAATGTTGTTTTGCTGAGCTTGGGTCTCATGTTAAGAATGACATTATATATCAAAAAGACAACAAGTTTGGAAAAATTTTTTTTACTAATTCACGATAATATTATTGAGTATTGTTTCTTTCATCATAGAAAGCAAACATTATGAAATAGCGAGTAACTTGAGAGCTGCATTCTGAATTAGTATCTAAGATCCCAACCAGGGATTGCCTTCAACACCTTAAGCCTATCAAACAACATGAGTGTTTCAATATAATGACATTGAGCATCATAAACTTACAATTCTAACATTCTCCAGCACAGTTGACTTTACAGGTGTTTTGATGTCTGTATTTTCGCCAAACTTCTTTAGAGTAAATCCAACATGGCTGTTATGTATTGCATATCCACCAACCACCTCCATTATATGCGTGTATTCTTCATTTGGACTTCTCAATGCCCTTTTACGAGCAATCACATTAAAGAATAAATCTTCTACTGTTATCTGAGTGCCATTATTGCCAGCACAGGGTTTTATAGGCCCTTTCAGTTTACCGTTTTCGTAGGATGCTCTGGAAATGCACAATAATTGATGGAACAAAATAGAAAACTAATACATGGCTAGAAATGGCCAGAAGAGGCCTTGGTGTCTACAAGAAACATGGTCTAACAATATCTTGATTGGTAAAATATTGTGTAAATATAACCCTATTCATTTTAGTTTGTAATAAGGCTAAACAAATATTTGTCTATTAAAATGTTTCATAGCTAATGCAACCTGCAAGTTCAGCTAAACAGAACTTCATAAAAGGTACTTTTTAGGGATAGTTGAACGTAAAAATGAGTTGCAGGAACAATTGCAACATATATGTAAATAGTAGGCATTTAGCAGTATTTTGTAATTATACATACAAACATGCTCTGCTTCATATTTGAGAGAATGTCACTTCTTAGTATCACTAGAAAATCATTCTAGTAACAGTTTCAACAACATATTATTTTTGTCAGTTTTGATTAATTATAAAAAAAGGGTACTTTCGAATAGTTTATAAATTTTGCGACAGTTCAGTAATAATGATAATTTAGAATAATCAGCGCAATCACATCTGAGGGTAAGTTGTAATTACTTGTGTCTTAAACAATTCTTTTTGAATATATTAATTTATTTTAGTATGTTTTTTCTTTTCACTGTTTACTTTGTATTTTGTTTGCACAAGAAAATAAATGAATTAATAAATTAAGTCAATTTAACATCAAGTAATAAATAAATTTCATAAACAAATATCAATTTACTTGTAAGCACACTTGTCAGAAGCTGTCTTTGTAAGTATGGTGAGATGTGCAATGTGACTGATGCTTGCAAGGGCTTCACCTCTGAAGCCATATGTGTTGATGGCCTTTAAATCTTCATACTCCTTCAATTTTGACGTGGTGAACCTTTCGCAGACTATGTCTAGATTGTCACTTCTGATCCCTGTTCCATTATCTTGAATCTACAATAAATAAAGTTAGGTTGATAAACATTCTTGGACTGATTATAACTTTACTTGGATATTTTTAATTATGTTATAGATCGAGAATCTATATAGTAATTTCAAGGCAACTTTATTGTACCTTATAAGTGTCAAAGTAAGAGAAAACCATACCTGCAAGAATTTTAATCCTCCACTTTTCACTGTTATTATTATATTAGTCGAATTAGCATCCAAGCTGAAATAAAGATTGTTGATATCAGAAACCCTTCTAAAACACCAGTTGAACGCAATCTTCATCCTATGCTGATTTTCAGAAAAAAAAGATGATTGCTGTCTATCTTTTATCATAATTATTTTCAAATATATTTTTTATAAGTGGATATAAGATAGAAATGTGGAGCTGTTATATATCAATAATGTACATACAGACTACACATATAACCTGCCCTCCCTTTACTTCACAAAACTTATCTATGTTTACAAAAAAAAATATGTTTGCCCAATTTAATTGCTTTAGACATCAGTTTTCCTACTTCTATATATTAGAAACATATACACATATAGCAATTAGCCAAAAGCAACACTCTTAACAGAAACTACATACTAGCCATTATTTTCTATTCCAATTGAACAGATCCATTTTTCAGTAAGCAAATAATATCACTCAATATGACTCAATTATGAATATGCCAAGTATTATCTAAATATTGTTCAATGCTTTCCACATAACAAATGCACCAACAATCTTGCCTGTCTGGCAAGAATTCCAAAAAATATATTTTGGCTTTGATATCAATAACAAGATAAAATAAAATTGAAAATAAAATACAAAAACATTTATATGTTATAATTTAATTATTCATATACATTGAATATTACATATAGGTAACAGTATAGATATAAATGTGATACTCCCAACATACTGTCATATTTTTATTTAACTAATCAAGATGTTTATAAATAATCATTATATTCTTATAAATTATGGAGCAATATGACAAAATTTTCAGTGGGTAGGAACATATATACTAAATGGTAAGAATTTTTATTGAAACTTTTAATTTTGGATGGTAATGAACGCCGGTACATTTTTTTTATGGTAATAGCCGACAAACGAGCAGACGAACCACCAAATGGTAAGTGGTCGCCCATGGACATCAGCTAGACCAAAGGTATCACTGATGCCTTGTCGGCCAGGAAATGATAAGGTAAGAAATAAAAGTACTAGTACTTGGAACGGGTAATGTGAAATTTCCATATAATATTCCATAAGATTCCACAATTATATCAGTTTAAGCTCACCTATTTTCAATGAGCTCTTTTAAAGCATTAGCTGGTCTTTGCACAATTTCGCCTGCAGCTATTCTATTCACAACTTCTTCATCTAACTTTCTTATGATTCCAGGCTCAACCATTATTTTATTTAAATTGATGAAAACACCAAAACGACAAAACAAGATTCAGATTAATTTGATTTAGATTCCTAATTTTTTAGACATTAGCCTAAGAGAAACGAATAATCACCATTAATTTATATGAGAACTAGAGTTACGATTACATTAATTTTTTTTGTACTTAGAAACTACTTTTACTCAAAAGTAAGGTGTAAAACTTTACCCTATGACTTTACCTAAAAATGTGTTTATTGTTATTGTTAATAATACCAACAAACTTTAGTACACAGAATACTAATAGCATATACAAATGTACTCTATGACTAATACTCCTAGCAGATAAAACGGACTGCATACAAAAGATAAAACCGGATCTCACTACTGCGACCTATATTCTGCCCATTGTCAATAATCCAAATATATGTATGAAACAAAAGAGAATAATTTAATACCCTTATAATTCTTATTGCCTCTAGGCAGGTGTTTGTTTATTTTTTATAACTATATATACAATTTTAAAATAACATAATGTAGTATTTAACAGTCATCAACGCTATGCTTCACTATATCATCAACATCAATCATACATTATCTTTGACTGGCGAACATTCACACATAAAACATTTTTGTTTTACGTCCACCATAACGTTAAAGTGTCTTAAAAATTCTCTTTGTTTTATCAATTACTATCGACCCGCCCCGGCTTCGCATGGGTTCAATATAGATACTAATATGGGGCAGTATGGAGTGATTAATAATATTATTTTTACTTTACAAATATGTTAATAGTTACGACGATGTGATTTTGTTTTTGCGGGACGATATGAGTTTTGTTTTGATTTAGTATTTAGTATATGTATATAAATTAAATGTTGTATGATAATTTTCTTAAAAAGAGTGAATTTCACAATGTTCATACTAGGAATTAGACTAAACAAATACTTTTTGACTTGGCAAAACTGGTAGGTAGTTATTTTATAGGTTGATTTGAAAAAAATAATCCATTAGTATTTTTATAAAGAAAAATTATTACAAATCAAATGATTATTTTAAAAACAAGTGTTTCGAAACGATTTTCACATGTAATCATAAGTAGTTGAAAATGATGCCTGTAATTGTGAGTTCGAAAAGAACCACTATCACGCACCAAAAGGAATTGTTAAAGTTATCGCGAAGTCAGGCATTCGAAAAGTATTGGTAAAAATTGAGTTCAAATAAATTTCAACTCTCACTCAAACTCTCAATTATAGATTATTATACGTGTGGATCATTAGTCTGTGTAGGTAGTGTTTATCTTTGACGTGCAAATCTGTCACTCCTGTCAGTAGTGTCAATATAGCTACCGTGTTGTACCTGGTTGACTGAGTGTTGATAACATAACTGTATTTGTATTGGTTTTAAATATTTGTTCACAATGAGTGACTCCGAAATGGATATGGAATTTGATAGTGAAGAAGAGTTAGAGCAAATGCGAAAGATAAGACGAGTAATGGCGTGTGATGATTATACGTCATCGTCACCACCGAGTACAATATCAACCGGTCAGCAGTTGCAGGTATCAGAAGGCGGCAAAGAGTCGACATTTCGTTATGTAGATTTTACTTTATTGCTCAACACACAAGTAATTGTTAAGTATAATCAGTTCGAGAATAATATGGACCGTAATTTAATTGATTGCCACGATAAGCTTAAAAAAGTTTCCGGTCAAAACAAGTCTGATGCAGAGAGAGCTGAATCATTTAGGTATATTAATTGTGGCAGGCCTTACTTCAAAGATAAAGAAAACTTTCCAGCTCCTGATAATGAAGATACGTTGATCATGGCTAAGAATCATATGTATGACTTCTCTTCCATCACTTCAGTACCTGGGTGGACAATGCGGGATAAAACTCAGCTTTGGAACCAAATAGAGAAAATGACAAAGGATATGAAGAAAAAAGAATTACTATCGACAATAACTGGACTGAAACGAGATGCAAAAAGAAAGAATTTGAATGAAAAGAAAATTATTGAGAAACAAATCAGTACAATTAAGAAGGAAATAAATAAGCTTGCTAATAAAAAATTAGATGATATAGCTTTGCCTATTGATGAGGAATATGACTGGGAAGAAGTGACATATTCATTGGATCGTAGGCACAGTGCTGCCGAATATCAATCGTTATGGAAATTGTATTTGCATCCAAGTATAAATAAATCTAACTGGTCAAAAACTGAGCATCAATTGTTACAAAAAATAGCTTATGAGCATGACTTACGGGACTGGGAGCGCATAGCTAAAGAAATGGGCAATAACCGTACAGGATACCAATGTTTTGTTTACTTTCGCACAAATATGAATAACACTTTTACAGGAAAGAAGTGGTCAGATGAAGAAGTGGATTATTTGTTGAGATTAATCGAGTACTACAGGGAAGAGCACTACATTCCTTGGGTCAAAGTGGCAGCCTTGATGGAAAATCGTACTAAAATCCAGATTTATAACAAATATATTAGGCTAATGGAGCATAGAAAAGGCAGGTTTTTATTAGAAGAAGATGCTGTCATACTTACTTGTGCTGATGCCTTTGGTTCAGACTTTAAGAAAATGGCTCAATTTCTGCCTGGACGGTCAATAGCCCAGATTCGTGTTCGATATCAAGCATTAACCAAAAAAAGAGTTTCAGCAGTATGGACAGTAGAAGAAGATAGAAAGCTACTTCAGTTGTTGTGTCATCAAGACAGTGCAACAAATTATGCTAGTATAACTAAATATTTTCCAGGCAAAGACCGAATTCATATAAGGGCTCGGTACGTCACTTTGCTTAAATGGATGAGAAGAAACCCTAATGCTGATATTATCAAAGCCCCCAGGCGAGGTGCACGCCGTCTAGGGCATGGTAAAGCTTCTGAGAACTTAAATGTAGCCATTGAGAGTTTAAAGATTCGTATACAAACTGAAGCTAATAAGAAAAGAACTAACAGAATTAATGAGGATTCAACAGAAGATGCTATAGAAGATAGTATTGTTGCTACATTAATTAATGAAAACATTTGCAGTGAAACATTAAAGAATGATAGCTATGGTTCAGATCATTTAACAATTGTTGACAATGATTCTAACATTGTGTTTGATGCAGTAAATGAGGGTAATTTGCAGAAAATACTTCTTATATTGAGAGCGAAACTAAATAAAGAGCTTTTTGAAAAACGTCACATTGAACCCAATAAGTCAAAATTAAATACACCAGACCATCAGACATTCGTAGTAAAAGTAAAATCTTATTCAAAACAGAACAAAATAAAGAGTATAGAAGTTAATGCACCTCCTGACATTTGGGGAAACCACACATTCAAAAGTCTGGAGTATGTGTTACCACCTCAATATGCTACAATCACTGGCTGCAAAATTTTAATGACATTTGTAGCAACCAAACAAAAGATGGACGACAAGCAAATGGATATGTTAAATTTTTCTGTAATGGGGAGAAGAAATGTGATTTTACGTGAACAGTTAGATATTTTGATGGAAAGATTCAATACATTGTTTTTATGGCCAATGTTGCTTTCTAATGAAGGTCCGAATTTGGATACCGTTCGTGGTGGGCGCTGTACCACAATGAACACATATATTGGATTATGCTCTGATAGAGACAGTGACAATTCTGAGGGAGAAGTATATGAAACTCGTGAAAGAGATGTTACTATAGATATTACTTCAGAACCAGAAGACACTAATTAGGACAGTGAAAATGGAAGCGGTAAAGGAAGCACTACTGTAGAGTAACATTGTATCATTATTCTAATTTTAAAAAATTAGTTATTTTTGAAAATTTTCTCTTAAGTACAAGTTACAATGTGAATAACAATCCTATACCTATTTATTTTGTAAGTATAAAAGTATTTCACGTAAAATTCTATTTTCTAATATTAATAACTAATGTAATTGACGATGTAAAGCTCGGTAACAATCATGATATTAACTATTGTATTCCATATATTTGATAAGGTTTAAATTAAGTATTCATCTGTTTAAATATGCCAAATTAATAACTATAAGTCAATATTTGCAGTATAAAAACATTTACAAGGTTTGGATAAATTGGGTATTATCAATGGGAACATCAACATGTTGATGTTGGTCACCACATCAACCGAACGCATTGAAATGAAATGAACTGTAAATACTAATTAGTGACGCCCAGTGACATTAGTAAGAACCATAACGAAATCGGATAAGCTGTTTCTGAGATTAGCTTGAACAAATGCACAGACAAAAATTCTAACAACTATTGGTTTGGATTCTATTGCGTCAAAAAAGGCCTCAAGTAGTTGTTTTTTCTCATATATTCTTAATGTACAGGAAGCTATCAGTTAGAGTTTTATTACATGTATAGATTAGTAAATTGTCTTTATAGCAAAAAGTCCTGTAAGACGAGAAAACTTTTTTCTTACATAATATTGTTATTCAATTACCTCAGAATCCGTCAAAATCGATTGACCGTCATCAGAAAATCAATAAAAACTTATAAACAAACCTCTATACACATTCAAACTTCTCTATCTTCCAGTCAAAGCCCCATTAGAATCATCTAAGCCGTTCCAAAGATTATTCTGAACAAACACTAGCACACAACTAAAAAACAAAAATAGTTTGGGTGCCGGTATCGTCCCAAAAACTAATTTGACAACCTTCTAGCACAGTTGGTAGTGACCCTGCTTGCCAAGCTACTGTCCTGGGTTCATTTCCTGGCCGAGACAGACATTTATGTGACAGTAAGGATAATGATGGGGTGTATGTGTATCGACACACACATGAACCCAAAAATAAAAAAATGAATTTTGTTTTGATAATTATACTATACTCTAATTTTGACGATTTGTTAACGTTTCGATCTTTACGGATATATTTAGAGGAAAGCCAAAAAGGGGCACATTATTACAGAAATAGATTATTATATAAGCTTTTGAATTTATTTTGAACATAAAAAAGAAAGAGCTATGTAACAAATAAATTAAACAAATAAGAGGCAGTAAGTTCAGTACCTTAATTGTATTGTAAAGAGTTTTGACGTAACAATGAAAATGGACTATTATTCTAAAGACTTTTTTGTAATAAGTATCATCCAAATCTGTCCAGTGGTGTTAATGTGCTAAATAGTCAGTCAAACAGATAGACAAAAATTTCAAAGATATGTTTTGATTTCCATATCGATAACTGAATGTAATAAGACGAGATCTAAACCGTGGTTTCTGCCTGATAGAGGTGGTAAGTAGAAGGATTATTTTATAATAGTACTATATAACTGTACTATGAAAAAATCATGTAATGTATTACCATTCAAATTTATGTGGTACTATTGTGGTTTTATTTCATTATTCCAGTTCTTAACTAATTTACTTGATCAATGTAGTAGTATGAGTATAGAAGCAAAAATGACGTTCATAAGTGTATTTACTGAATACCTATATGATACAATGATTTTGAAATTGAATGCATTTAAAGTATCAATAGTTAACAGATAATGCAATTATCTGCTATACTCTCGTCATCACCCAGGGAAGAGTGGTGGTGAATGCAATTGAGCATTCAATTTTTGCCCTTGCATCCGTCAGTGGTCGTACTTACTTATTTTTATTTTCTGCGTGGAAGATTTTAACGGCCTTATATTATTTTATCACTGAGCTTTTTGATTTCTTTTGTATAAGATAAACCGACCTACAGTACGGCGACGTGAAACCATACAACTATCAGTATATACCAATGTGCTCTGTGCGTACAATTTAAACAGATGAATTGGCAACGTTGGGCCTCCCGCACGGAGTACTCCGATTTCGAATCCTGTAGGCACCCGTAATATTTTATTTTGTATTTATTACAGATTAAATATTCTTCATAATATCGTCAAAGGTGTGTGAAGTCTACCAATCCGCACTTATCCCGCGTAGCCGTATCCGTTAACCGCTAATTGTGGAAGAACAGTCCATAGTGTAATACATAAGGCATATAATGATGCATGATGCATGATATCCTTTTTAATAGGCGTTATACCAATATTGTCTCCCAAATGGCATTATAGAAATAATAAAAATACCACGTTATGATTAAAGTATATTAAAAATATGAAATAATATGTAAAACATATTTATACAGATCCAAAAATCTTCAGATATTACAAAGTAAAGAAGTATTAAAGAATATTGCATAGCGAATTAAAGCACATAAATTCACTGTAGAATCAATAATTGTATAGTAAGTTTATAAATATTACAGTAAAAACATCACAACTTATTTACTTGGTTACTTCGCTTTTTAATGATACATAACTAATTCAGTACTTAACTAAGATCTAATTTATATTTATGCTATGAATTACATAATTATTTATTTAATACAATCCAACTATGTTTTATGTACAGTCTAATAGAATGTAAAAATACTGATATACACCATATTAAAAAATTATGTGTGTGTGTATATACAATACATACAAGTATGTAAGTCAGGGAATCAATCGATGAGTGTATAATATTAACTACTAGCCAAATTAAACATCATTCAAATATTCTCTAATGAGATTCAAAGAGCGTCGATTCAAATTGCAAACTATTGTATTCACCATGGCATATTCACTTCTTAAACAGTTACATTACGCAGCTAGATTGTAGAAATTTGAATTCGTGTGATATCGTGTTAAAAGATTTGGTCATCAACATGTGCCTATTTCACAATGTCAAACATGATTCAAAAGTAAATTGGTTAATAAAATATTTTTCATTTAGCAGATCTCTATCTTAAGCTAATTATTTTTAATGAGACACACGAGATAAAAAAAAATAGTATTGTCTTTATATTTACATTATATTCTTATTCAATCGATCCAATATTATTATTCATTGCATACGTATAAGACATAAACGAAACGCGCACAGCGTCTCTAGCGGCGGGTAATGGTACTACTACATAACATGAAATTATGTTTGACTTCAATATGAAATAGTTGTGTAGGCCAAATCCACAGACTGCTGCTCATTACATGAAATTGTCTACGATCAAGTTACGAGTTATAAAACAAGCTGAGACATTACGGAGAACTGCAATTGATCATTCGTCGTTGTAGTTAATATAGGCGTTGAGGTAGTCCCCCTGCGCTTCGCCGACATATTTCAACGGTGGTGGTGGTAGACAGGCCGTGCCAGCATTCTCCAGTTCCTTGCGACGTTTCCTATTTTTCTTGTCCCACGGAGCATATGGTATCTTCAGATGCACCGTTTGGATGTGTAACTTCACCGCACTGCTCTGAGTGAACCGACGGTTGCAGTGTTGACATTGATACCGTTTTTCGCCGGTGTGCACCTGGAAGTTGGTGATAATAGGATTAGAATCGTTGTCGTTACGTAGAAGCCATTTTTAAATTTCGTCATACCAATTTCATAATAGATGGAGATCTGCCCCATTGTTATCTTAGGTGTATTTGAGTGACTCCCAACCACTGAAGTGACGTCATATATTTTGATTATATTATCAATAAAATGTTTTTATTCAAAATTTAAAAGACAACAAATCAAATGAACGGTACAAAATTTAAGGATCTGTGGTCTATTAGTTTTTTGTCAATAAAACAAGTAACAATATGAAGCTTATGACTCGTCTTTATTGTATCTGACAACGATCGGCTAGCGGCGCCATCTAGTAAGTTAAAGTACAGACGACAGAGACAGCCACATCCTATTTGTTCCCTCTTTTTGGATAATGCTGAGCAGTTGATACGAGGTTGATGTAAATTGCTGGAGCACAGCTAAGAGGGTTCTTCAGTTCGAGTTCGAGCTCGCGTACACTGTTCGGAGGAACGCATAGTTTGAAACGTACGGTACCAGATTGCTGGATAGTCTCTTACTTGCGCTTACCATGCCCGATAGAAGAATTTAAAATTCCTTTATATGAATATATAAAGGCGCCTTGTACAAACTATACTCACCACGAGATGTCGATCTCGATTGCTGACCATACTGAACTTGCGGTCGCAGTGCGGGCACGAGTACGGCTTCTCTTGCGTGTGCGTGCGCATGTGCACCATCAGATTCGCGTATTGCTGGAGTGGATTTTTTTTATAGAGCTTTAGTTTGTTGAAAATAATATTAAATATCAACTATCAGTATTAATATAAAACAATATAATTCTGAATTTATCGTGAAAATTAGTTTGGTCGTGGACTACTCAAAGATGGAGGTAAGTTGTTTAGGTGATTTTTTCGATGATTTCCCTAAATTTTTTTTTTGAGCTTTGTTTCGTCTTATTATGGTCAAAATGTGGTTCGTTTTTTATTCATTCAATGTTTTGTATAATTAAAAATCATCCATATAGTTCTCAAAATTATTATTTTTGAAATTGTGTTTTTTTATCGGAAAAAATAATAAAATCCTCTTAAATTTGAAATGAAAATCCATATAAACACATCCAATGAGATGCAAACGTATAATTTTTGTTTAATAAATATATATTGATTATGGCCGCGAACCGCACTTTCATCATCATCCAATTTACAAAACAAAATATTTAAAAAAAATTGAATTCAAAATTATTAAATCATTTAGGTATTTTGTAAAAACGTTTAATCACATAGTTTTTTTGATTCCATGAACGTTTCGAAACGGAAAATCGACGAGAAGAAACAGCAAAAAAAAACTCCTCAGCAAATCTATTTCACGGAAATATTAATCTATTGAATTATATCAATTATTTTTTTTTAACCCGCACGGAATCGATTGCAACGCTATTATTTCCAGGTATCTTCGTCATTTATATATTCGCCCATATCCTTCAACTATAAGCTTTGCTTTAAATAGGGATGTTATGGATATGAAATTCTGGATTGGGACATGGATACGGATATATGAATAATATTTTATCGGTTCCGATTACGGTTGTGAAATTATTTCATATTATCCGATTATTTCGGATAATTTCGGTTACGGATATTAGACGATTTAAGACTTGGGAAAAAAATTGATGTATTTACAAGGTAACAGTTTGACTTTATTTCTAGTTATTATATAGTATTATATTAAGAGAAATAAAAAAATAGCCTTAAAAATTAAATAAAAAACCTATCTACAACGAGAACGTCATAGCTAGCGTATCGGCTGGGCCGGCGAAAATCTATCGTAACATATTTTATTTAGACTCGACTACTATCCGAAATTATCCGAAACTTTTATGTCGGATACGGTTACGATTACGGAGCGCCATAACATGCCTGGCTTTAAGCATCGCTAACAATGCGAACTCACGTAAACGCGGCGTTACCTTGGTGACGTGCCCGCAGATATCGCACATGTACCGCTTGAGGTAGTCGGCGCCGGGGTGCGCCGCCTCGTAGTGTTTGCGCGCCGCCACGTCGTTGCGCAGCGTCTCACCGCACTGACACACACACACACACACACCGTTGGTATACAATGTTATTAGTTGTACTCGCTCGGCTACCTTCGTGTCGTGTGACGTCATACGATTGAACCGAAAGATATTTATAATGTCGATGCACTGGATGCACTGCCGATTCATTATTCATATAAATAAATATTCACACCCATTAGGATTCCCTGTGTCGCGGTTGACACGGACAGACATGATTAGTCATCACAAACACCTATGACAAACAATAATTTGTCACATAAATGCCTGGGATATCGAATCCAGCACCTCTCGCACAGCAAAGCAAAATCACTACTTAAAAATGTAAAATATGGTGTATTTTTAGAAGACACTTTTTAAGTGATTCTCAGTATGATGTTATTCTACATCGTATTTATAAAAGTAATCTTTCGAAAAATAAAAAAAAGAAAACAAAATTTTGATTTTTATTCTGTCATGTTTTGATAAAGCGAAATGTTACGTTAACACAATTTATCTAATTTTGGATGCATTACCTGAGTTCATCTGACAGTACAAAGATGCGAGATCTTTTATGAGGGAGGGTGTTGAAATGGCGATAGGTTAAAATCATGTTATCTAATTTAAATAAGTAAGTATATTTGTGAATACATTGATTGCGTTATTGTAGTTGATATCATCATAGTTTATAAATTAATGATTAGCGTACTAAATACAAGTAGGTACATCACAACAGGTACTCACGATTTCGCATACGTTAGGCGTGGGCACGCCGTTGTTAACGATGTCAGTAGCGGCTTCACCCCGCCCGCGGCGACGGACCGACTTGGGCGTTCGCACTGGTTTTGACGATCTGCCATTAATATTAAAAATTGTATTTATAAAATGAATATAAGTATAATAAAGTATCTACTTATTCATTTGTTCTGCCAACAATAATTACTCAAGATCTTAACAATATACTTATACATTTTACAATAGTCTTAAGCTATGTGTATAATCTATAACAGTGTGCAGATAATGTATATTGTATAGATACAATTATAGAATGACTTATATGTAGTCACTGCGACTACTGTATGTAATAAAATGCGTACATGTTATCATCAAATCGAAAAATTTACAATAATCTTGAATATAATAATCATTGATTTCGCTATCAGTAATAGTATTTATTTCTTACGTCTAAATAATTGTTCATAGTTACAAGCTGATCCGATAGATGGCGTTATAACCAATTTTTCTGATTTATATATGTCGAGATATCAACGGATCGATGCCATCTATTAATATGTCAGTGTAGTACGATTTAATTATTGTATTTATCATGTCATATACCTTACCAACGTGTATTCCGATTCTGTCCTTCATTGTCTGTGTATTTGGTAGTTATAGTGTACAATAAAGTGTAATAGATAAAATAAATGATCTAACACGTTGATCTCTGCGTGGTTGGCGGAGCTACCGAAGTGGGTGGCGAAGGCCGCGGCCGATCGGAACTGCAGCCGACAATCGCGGCAGTACAGCGGGTCCGCGGGGTCTGTGCCGGCGCTCGCACTCGCCTCCACCTCCTGGATAACGTTACAACACGTCACTTAAATACACCCTTTCCCGTTTATTTATTTTTTATCTCAATACACTTTGCCTACAATTTAGGATAATTTGTTTTGTTATACAATAGTCGGTATGTTTACCTTTCGAATAAGATTTTTTATAATTTTGTAAGTGTTCAAATAATTTGGCATTTTATCGAAAAATATTTTGACCTAATAAGACAATCAAAATGGTTACAAACCAATATTTATTATTGTGTAGGATGATTACAATTAGTATACAATAAACCGTTAAAGTTTCGGTAACCGTATTATCAGACAGCGTCCCCCCCCCGGTCCGTCCGAGGTGCTTACCGCCTTGGTGTGCGAGATCTGCTTGTGATAGTAGAGGCCGGTGTCACTCACGAAGCTGTGTCCGCACAGCTCGCAGATGTACATCGACGGGTGCTTCACGCGGATGTGGGTCAGTCTTGTTGAAATTTTACTGCGGTGCGAATTAACAAACAAACAGTGTTACGTCGTACGTAAAAACGTAAATACAAATTAGGTCCTAACACTTACCTCAACTCGAATTGATTTTAGGGCATAATTATGGACATAATAGCGTGGGTATGAAATTATTTCAAAAAATTGTACTTGAAAAAACAATGATATACGCTAATAGATGTAATGAGTGTATGCTATGGTTTTAATTTACATAGATGTACATATGTGGCCTAGTAACAAAACGCGCAACTCACTTGAACACCATGTCGCAGTGGTGACACTTGAACGTCACGTTCTTGTGGTACTTGTAGTGCATGTGCGCTGAACTCCTGCAAATATTAAATAAATTATTTAACGCCCGTTACAGTTCGCGAATATCCGACATATAGATACAAAATTCATTCCACATACATTCCAGTTTATCTCTAAACATCATCGAATTATATTCGATTCCTCTTCCCATCTACTTGATGTAGAACAACATTTCTACTCCATTTCTCCACAATTAGAGGCAAGGAGATTACGAGTTATTTATAATGAATTAATTATTTTCTTTGAAACTACTAAAAATCACAACAAGGACGGTGTAAGGTACAATAGCCAGCGGCACTCGCCTGTTGTACGTTTCAAAGTTGCACACGCGACAAGTGTACTTGAACGTGTGGCAGATCCGCATGTGTTTGTACATCTTCCTCGTGTTCTGGAAGTGCATCTTGCACATGTCACATTGCAGTTCACCTGATTGACTCTGAAATAGTAACGGATTAACGATCAACATTGTTTTTTTTCACATTAAAAATAAATAAAAAATATATTTTATTAGTCAAAAGCTGCTCGATGCTCTGACTTAATTTAGGTTGAACAATAAATTTTTATATGTATAAACATATAATTATGATATACATACAACCTATGTCCATCTTTAATAATGTATCTTTTGAATGATATGAGGATTTTTCAAATACTTTCTTTTTCGCACTATTTTCTTCTATGGTATTAGTATAATTTTTAAATTAAGTTGGGTTATTTCTGGAGCACATAGTAAAAATGACTACATATAATAACTATTTATTACAAGAAAGTGTCAAAATCCTAAACATTACCAGTGACAATTATATATTTAAAGCTCTTTTCAATAGCTTATTCAATATTATTGATTATATAAGTAGCGCTCGAATTTTATAATTTTTTTACATATCATTGTAGGAATTCTACAGTGGATATATAATTATACCTATTTAGTCAAGGTAGTTTACCGACGGACCAGTCTCAAGCAGTTTTTTTGATGGATTGCTATTCCAGCAATTATTGTATAAAGAGTTACTTAGGTTATAGCAGTGACTTTACTTAAGTTGACACCTGCACAATTTGTAAACTCTATCAAACAATCATATAAGTATTAGCTTACAGGATCGTGCTTCTTCATATGCTTGCTGTATGTCGAAAGCTCCCTGAACCCTCTATAACACAACTGGCATTTGAAATTCGACTCCTGATAGTTCCTCGAGTGTTTCCTCTCCTGAACTAACCGGTACTGTTCCTCCTGAGGCACAGCAGTTTGCTTGGGGAAATCCTTAGGGACTTTACTGGGTTTGCGCACGGGACGCAACGCGAGCACACCTTTACGCCTCTTGCCACCTCGGTTGCTGAGCCAACTGGGCCTCGAGCTCGCGTCGTACCAGTTCGAATTTTTCTTCTTGCCTTTTTGTAAATGTGTCCATATGTAATGTTGTTTTGCAGAGGTCCTGTAAAATTATATTATTATGTGCATACTCGTTGGCACGTCTGAATGATTTCCGAATGAGGTTATATGTTACAAACTATGTTTCTTTATTGAGAAATGGTTCATAGATAAAAGAGGATGAGATATATGGTACTGTATCAAAGTTATTAAAACAATTTTTATTTATTATCATTACACATGACATGTGCCTGTGTCCTTCTGGAATAATGTCCCTTTAAAATGGTAAAAGAATTTTTCATATGGGTGTTGTCATTCCAGAGATTACCATCCACATAAACATAAACTAACGAAGTTATCACTCACTCATTATAATGTTAGTTGATCAGTGTCAGTATATTAATTATTTATTAATTTGATATTCAATAGATTATAATTAATAGAGTAGGTAATTATTTCCAATAATAAAATGGATGCTATCAACATTACTTCAATTAATAATATTAGGATTATTATTATCATTAAATCAATGTAATTATTTTCTAAGTATTAATCCATTTTACACTGACTTGAATTAAAAGTACCACCAAGTCTTCAACTGCAAAATTTACAAATGTGTATTATAATAAGTTACTCCAAAAAGAATTTTAAAACATAATAAGATAGTTACTTATCATAAGAAACTTCTGGACACTTCTTGCAGACATATTTATACATGTGTTTATCGGACACATGAGTTTTCAACAGGAACTCACTCTTATAGTAGTAACTGCATAGTGAACAATAGAATACTCCACTTGTGTGCTAAAAACAAATAAAATTTTAAAATATTGCAATATTGTTTATTGCAAACAGAATAAATGTTGAAGATTGTATCAAACACAAAAGATAGTCTATAGCATGCAGGCATACCAATAAATATTAACAATTATAGTTCCTTCACAAAAAGAATGTGAATACAATTAAGAAAAAGAACTTACCGTATCATGCATACGCATATGAACTTTTAAACGGTTTTCATTATGGTAAGCTTTCTGACAAATGTTGCACTTATGTTTTCCTTGGCCAAACAATTTATAAACTTCTACAACAGCTTTAACCTCTTGTACAGATAGCGGAATCATTGTTGCATATTCTTCGTGCAATTGAGACCCATCCACATTATCGTCTTCTTCTTGTGCTTTTGATGCTTCAGATTTACTAACAGCATTTCCTAAATTATCATAATCCTTTTCGCTATTCATGCCAAAGATGCTGTCAAATAACATATCTATATTGTCATCTTTCTCAACATCAACTGTTTCAACAGTATCTGGTAAAGGTTCACATGTTTCTGTAATATCATACTGATCATTAACATCTTCTATGTGTGAAGATTCGTCTAGTATGTTCTGATCAACTATCTCTTCTTTTGTTTTTACTAGTTCATTATTGCTAATTGGTACTACACTAGGCTCTATAGGCACTTCAAAAATGACATCTGAATCAATTGTACTACAGTGATGTATAGGTATCTTTTCGCCTTTGTCTATTAGTGGGCGATTATGTTGCACCCATTTGAATTTCACTGTTTCATAATGAACATTTTCTAATTTTAAATATGATAGACTAGAGGTAATACCAATCTGCTTCCAATCAAATGCATCTAATAGTGATATATCAATCTGTGAATAAGTCAACAATATTTAAATTACAAGATAATACATGGTGAAACATACAGACACAACAGAAAATATTAACTATTTTCTACAAACGATACTTCTGTAATATCTACTAATTCCTTGTGCAACAAAAATTCTTAAGAGAAATGTTAATTCCCAGCAGTTGCTATAAATGAGGCATAGCAATTCAGCCCTTACAAGTAGGAACTTTATAGTAACAGCCAATAAACAACTTAAGCGGCCACATGAGTGGTCACAATGTTTTGTGACTGATGAATTGTAGCTCCAAAGACTTTTGAACATTCAGCCTAATAATTATTATTATTTTTAATAACTGATGTATTATAGGTATTGCTAGTATTATTATTACATCCAATTGTTTTCTTACCTCTTTATTTTTACTTAGTAATTCTAACATAGCGAAATGGGCTTGATGACACTTTTGTCTAAACTTCTTGAATTTTTTTACACAAGTTAAGCATTCCACACAAAGATACTCAGGCAGCCCATTTCCTTTTGAAGTCTGAAATTTTACATATGAAGCATAAACAGGTAAACAATGAAGTAATAATAAATTTCAGCATGAAAATACTACAAACATAGAAAAATTATGGACTTATATTGCAACACAAGCAAAACTGTAACAATATTGTTTTATATAACTTCAAGCTACTTTTTAACACATGAATTGGAATGTATTTTATCGTATTTCATAAATAATTTTTGAGATGTACGCACTGAACATGGAAACCTCCAATACTACTGCTTAAAAACTGAGGTTCAAAGAATAAACAATTGAATATTATTTATTGTAAAAGCGTTTCACTAAAACTTCGAACAGAACTTCAACTATTCGACCACTGAAATGGTCAAGCATTAAACATACTTCAAAACTATTTTTTTAGACATATATTACGAGATTCGTTTAGTAGGTAATTAAGGATTCTGTTTTATATAACTGATATTTCCCTAAATAAAACTTTGGCAGAATAAGGATTTAAATAAAGTATAAATACCTTGAGGCCTGATACCGAGTTGTAATCGTCTCGTACAGTTCCGACAGACATGCTATGCAATTTAACCCTTGTTCGTAAACATATTGCACATGCTTGTAAATCCCTCATCCTGGACGATTACTTAGCAATGGGTACAGAATAAATTATATAAATAAGCTTCAATGATTATGTCCATCATCAATTTTTACGATAATCAGAATTACAAATTATCAAACCAACAGCAAACACCAAACCAAAAACTAAACAGATTTTTTGTCAAACAAATGTCAAATCAAAATCATATACTACCGTACTAACCATAGAAATAAAAAAAATCTTTTAAAACTACTTCTATGGCCAAACCATAGATTAGCATGCCACAGACTAGGGAGAAGTATGTGTACAAAGTATTTTTTACCGCACGTTAACATTTGAACAAAAAATAATATATCCACAAAATATTTTTAAAATATTTAAGCTACGGCGGAAGTTAACAAGTTATTCCCATTAGTTTTAGACGTATTAGGGCGGTTTAGAATACTCCTCCCAATCCCAGCTGGCAGAACAGGGTGTCGTAAGAGGCAATAGAAGCCAGCTTGCTTGGTGGTAAGGCTTCGCGTATGGATTATATTATCAGTATTATTATTATCTTTCCGTGAAGTCTCTCTGGCTAGCTACCACCCTCCTGCTTGAGTCAGCCGCCAAACGACTCGTCGTGTTCCGATTGGGGGCTTGAGAGCCAGTATCTTCTTTTTAACCTTTTCATTTCTTGGTCGATAACGTATTAGTGATAACTTTGGTCTTGCTAATGTCCGTGGGCGACGGTGACCACTTACCATTAGGTGGCTCGTCTGCTCGTTTGTCGGCTATTAACATAAAAAAGTCTATATTAATCTACGTGAATTACCTTTTGGGATGAAATATAATGCTCCACGGTTATTTATATCAGGTATCAGATGTATAATTATGTTGGAGATCTTCCACCTATTTCTCAGTCTTTAACTTTGTAGTACGCACGTAAGATCATTTCTTTTCATGCAAGTGTATATCTGAAGATCCTTCCTGTCCCTGGTTCAACCGCAAGCGGTCTACGGAACCTGCGTTCAAGGCTTCACTAGAAGTATAATATATTGTAAGTTTTTTTGAAATCCGTAAGGTGAGCGGAGCTGACGAGAAGAGGGGTGATGAAATTAGCAGAGAGCGATACAAACATACTGGACGACAAGTTCATTCACGTATGAAAATATTTTTTTTACTTTTTGGAATTGATATATATAATATATAAAAGATCATAATATATTTTGGTTTTTACCTCAAGTTAAACAATAATTTTCGAACTCTTATGGCGATTCCGGTATGTTTGGCATGGAGTACCACCCCATACACTCCTTTCAGAAAAGGTCGGTATAAAAGCGTTTCTCGGGGGTAATGTGATAAAAAAAACTAATAAATAACACATGTTTTATTTTTATTTTAAATTCTTCGATGGCGAAGGATCAATATTCTAACTGCTAGATAAGATACCAGGTACGAAGCATAATTATTGTCGTAAACACATTAATCGACAAATACTGTGTCGATTTTCACTTCTTACATCTGGTTTGACTAAAGCATTTATTTTTACATTTATACCTACAGAAGGTAAGCTCGACAATTTTTAAAATTTTAAAACAAAAAATAATTTTAAAACGAAAAGTTATTGCTTCGTAGATCACATTTTAACATATCAGATGATGATCTATGATCTTACCAGATTCAAACTCCTCTTTCATAGTTTTTCAAAAGTTATTTTTCAGTCATTTTTTAACTAAGTCATTTATTGTTAAAGCTTTATCATTAAATTTTGTTTCAAAAATTACATGCAAATTGCACGTATTACTTAGTCAAATGCAGGGTTCAAATTTTAGTATTTGGACAAATTTAGGGTTTTGCAAAGATTTTATTACTTTAACATATCCGTATGTGGCGAAAACAACAACAGCTCTTGTCAAAATAATAATTAACGTAATATCCCCAAACATTGGACAAATAAATATGTTTCAGTCAAACCATCTACTACTGAACAGTCTAACACTAACAATCACTAAAATTACATAACAATAAGCAGATTGTGAGAGTTCAGTACAATAAAAGTTACAAAATGATGTATTTAAATTGAGCTTTGGATTGTGCTTTGGTACGGCTTGGCCGTGTTCAGGTTAGATCGTAAAATTTTCACAACCGAAAATATTGAGCTCAAAAGCGATGTCAATAAATACGTTTTCGAAAACGTACAATACAATTTAGAGACATAATTTTTACTTTGCAATGTTAGTACACGTTAGTGCTTTATTCAGATAAAAATTATATGTGCTCGTTAATTCTTTTAGTACTCGTGTATTTTTTGAACGACTCGAGAAACGGATTGAGAATTGAGGTCGAACTCATAAGATTCTTGTTTTATTGAGATGACGATGATTATTATTATTATTATGGTGAAATCATTAAAAAATATATATTTGTAAAACAAAATTATATATATTTCAATACAAAGACTAACCATATCATTGGCCTGGCGGGCACATTATAATATTCATCTGAAGTGAAGCATTCGTTATCTCAGAATTTAAAAATATAATGTAATGTAATGTATTAATAACGTATTACCTATACAAAACGTATTACCTGTAAGAAACTGATAGAATGAACAGAATAAGCCTAATAAATGCTAGAAGAAAAATATTGCTCTATTACAACTAATCTATATGAGGGGGAACCCAAATATATAAAACAGGTCATATCAAAATAACATAATTTAAATTGCATCGAATAAAAATAATAATTTCATAACAAAATACAAAACCGTTAACGGAATGTCACATTTGGAATCGGCTGGACACATCCAGTTGTGCCTAACAATAAATATATTTAAAGTAAATAAATTTATTATATCCAAACTTCTTAATGTTACCTACACAAAAAATAGTACCATTGTTTAATAATGGATGATCGAGATTGGGAGACTCATGTTTGGACACACACTGATCAACTTATAGACCCTTGTTGAAGTATAATTCCTTCACTTTGGGGTATTTCTTCTTAACCATTTCCTGCAATGAAAAACAATCGCACATGAAAAATTACTTAGAAAAATGTCTTCGAATAAATGTACATAGACATATACCAACACAATGACTTATATAAAAAATAGATTTAGCGTTTATTATTTAGCTTAACAGTTTCATTACGTAGTATATTCATTAAAAATTTAATTATTTTCGCGTACGAACGGATCAAATTACATGCGATTTCAATCGAATGGAAAAGAGGCAGGCTAACAAAAGGCTATAACAAAATTATAATTATTATAAATTCAAACGATTTAGGGGATAGTTTATTATTATAATTTATTTGGGATTTACGGCCATTGGAAAGGTTTACAAATATGCATTTCATTTAAATTTCTTAATAAATGCCTAGATAAGTTCTGTTACATAATGAAAACTTTTGAATTTTGAATGCTGGCCAGAAAAATATTTATTGTATCCGAATTTCGGGTATTGTATGAAAATAAAAATGTGCAATGTTACGAATGTTATAAATTTTTAAATATGGAGAGGACCGAGTTGTGGTTATCACGTTGCATCGGCATCTGTGCGGTTACGCACCAAATCAGATTTCGAACCACTGAAAAATGTGAACACTATCAAATGATTCGTTTACCGCTCCATCAAACGATATAATGAAAATTCACGTGTAGAAGATAAAAAAAGAAATGGTTGTTTTCGCACTGCGAGGACTTCAGCTGTGATTAAAGATAACAGACATTGGGGGTATTCTAGCATGATTCTGCGCCAGCTCATAGAGTGAAAAGCACGTAAAACTGTATGGGGGCGAGTTAAATTGATTTCATACGGCACCAAAACTGGCCCTTCTTCATTCCACACTAAATCCGTTGGATTATAAAATATGGCAACACTTGGAGCAAAAGATCTGCTCAAACCCTAATTCTGATTTTGAGTCACTTCAGGCATAGTCATTAAATTAATTAAAACAGAGGATTAATGCTGCTGCTACAGAAATAAGAGCGAACCTTTCGGAAGTGCAAAGAACGACCCAAAGGATGTCATTTAGAGCCTTAGCCTGTATTAATGCCAATGGCGGCCATTTCGAAAACTTTATGAATTAATTACTGTTTTTTTTTAAATAAATGATTTAAATTTACGCTTGTTTTTATTATTTACTTACATTTAAATTATTCTATCAAAGGGCAAGAGGTATTTTTCATAGTAAGACACTTAAATGTTCCACTAGCCTGGTTTTAAAAGTCTACTCTTCTTATTATCGAAAATGGAGAGCATACTTCAAGAATTTGTATTTCGGTAAATGACTGAGTTAACTACCAAAATTTTTATGAGATTTTGTAGGTAATATCATGTAATTTAAAAATAATTAATAAAATAATAATATTCATAGGGAATTTTTCCAACTTTTTAGCGAAATTAAATAAAAAAGGGTAATTTTTTTCAAAAAGCTTTCGTTAAATTTCTTAAAAAAAATACTGTTTAATTTTGGGTAGATTTTATACCTCGAATAAATAAACTATGATAATAACTGGTA
>PDGT01000028.1:1141045-1180743 GCA_003671415.1 Megathymus violae
TTTTATTTTAATAGCCGTCAAACGAGCAGACGAGCCGATAACTGACAAAATAACTAACTGATAAAATTGGGATAGGGGCAGGATGGTGATGGTGGTGATGGTGAACTGACGTTTGCCGCTACAGTATGCATTACATAGCAAATAATAGTATAATTTACTTTAAATCAAACCTACAGCGATTCCACGATGGTATCATTAATATAAATATATACTGGAAATAAATTGATTATTAGTTACATTAAATAACCTAATTACGAAATTAATTATGACTTTCATTATTAGTGTGATAACATAATTACCTGCAAGATAGTGAATCAGATTATCACAGCTTTATATCGATAACTCTATATATCGATAGTATAATCGATATGAAAATACTCACTCATGCCGGGTAATGCCATGAGAACTCGCGAGATGCACACGAGACCTATGCCGCGTTGCGCCGCTTTTTTCGAGTCGCCAACGCGCTGTCCGTCCGGTGTGAACACTGGCGTGCCGTTCAGTAGCTCTCTGTCAGCAGTAGTTTATAATTATAATTAGGCAAAGACAAAACAGTTCAGTAACTTTTTCTATTTTTTTTTTCGTTAATCTAATTACTTTTTTTCGTCGCTATTGTCGTCGTCGATTTCTTTCTGGTTTTTACTAATATATTACAGTAAGCATCACTTAATACTTAAAGATTGTTTCATTGCAATCCGGCCATAAATAAAAGAGTTATAAATTAATATAAAATAATGCGGGTACTATTTATTAACTTAAGGCGTAGTTTTCCCGAAGCGAACCGAGGGCGGTTTGCTAGTACTATATATATTTATATATTGGGATTTTTATTTCAGCTATACTTTTTATGTCCTATGTTAGTTGAGGCTTTGGACTTAAGAACTGTGAATGCGAACTGATGCAAATGAAGTGTTACTATTATTTATACATATCTAAAATTTGATATCAAGATTCTGTCAAAATCGAAATTCCAAAGCATTTATAAAATAACTCTTTCAAATTTGAAACGCATATAAGCTGCTTGGAACAATCAAAAGTTTCTCCTGTTGAGAATAACCGGTAAGAAACTCTACGTCTGTTCTTTAAAGTCCACCTGTGTCTAAATACTTATTGAAAGAAGGCGTAAAATTCCCTCAAGCAATAGAACCATTAGTATCAACTAGCATAAAACAATTTTTAATGAAATGGTACTTTTAATAGTTGATTACTTACGAGCTCCTCATCATTGGAATGTTGATAAAGTTTGCGCCGCACACTGCAGCAAAGGGTACCAACCGCGCGTAGATGGGGCTCATGTTCTGAGAACAATGAAAAATTGTGAATAGAAAACTGTTAGTTAGTTTTTAAAGTGTCTCGGAGGCCATTTGGAAACCATTTTCCGGTCTCGCTTGCTATTAGAAAGAGAAATGATATCAATACAACATTGTAATAAAGACAACGAGATAGCGAACGACCACTCGCGAAACTTAATTGCTAAAGTAAAGTGATTATAAATACGCAGTCTAGTGGTTTGAATGTTGGTCTATCACACGGAAAATCTGAGTTCAAATCTTGCCAGCAATTCTAATTCAAAAATTATGTTCCTAATAAAAATTAATTATCACTTTGCGGTGAAAGAAAAGTTCGTGAGAAAATCAGCACACTTGAGTCCATCATAATGTCAATGAAGGTGGATGAAAACTGTCAATTTTTGCCGTGTTGGGGCGGCATAGAATATTCCCCCCGATCCCATGCTGGCAGAACAGGGTGTCGTAAGAGGCGACTGAAGCCAGCCTGCTTGGTGGTAGGGCTTCGCGTATGGATTATATTATCAGTATTATTATTAAATCATTAATATTATTAGTGGTATTATTATCTTTCCGTGAAGCCTGCCTGGCTAGCTACCACCCTCCTGCTTGAGTCAGCCACCAAACGACTCGTCGTGTTCCGGCTGGAGGCTTGAGAGCCAGTTCTTTATTTCTTACCTTCTTCACATTTCCTGGCCGACAACGCAGTAGTGATACCTTTGGTCTTGCTGATGTCCATGGGCGACGGTGACCACTTACCATCAAGTGGCTCGTCTGCTCGTTTGTTGGCTATTAACATTAAAAAAAAATCTACACATGGCCAGCGTGGTGGACTATGGCTTACTCCTCTCATGTAAGAAGCTACTCGCACCCAACAGTTAGACGTGCGTAGTTATAAACCAAAGCAATTAGAATAAATTCACAACTAAATATGTACAAACATTCATTGTGTGTTTGTGGGTGGTACCTATGACGTTACTGTCATCATGAGCACGTACGTCAGCGGATGTATTTGTCGTCTCGTTAAAATGTAATGGAGCTTGTATAATAGCCGACATTTTATTTCGCAGACAAAAATTTGCCTCTTCTATGACAAAAGACATTATAAAGAAAACTTAATATATTGGCACAATGTTAAAGAATTAAAAAATGTATCTCCACCAATTTTTGTTTTCACTGCTGAAGTGATACAAAACGGCAATTTCTTATCTATCTATACGTTTAATTTGAATCGTTAGACCATATTATGTTGTAATAATTAAAACTAATGTACTTTAAAATCTTAATTTTCAAATTCTGTTCAGTCCTTGCTTGAAAAGTAAGTAAGCAACTTTTATTGATTTAAAAATTACTTTTATTGATTTAATCTTATCAAAAAGATAGATGGATTTATCGTAAGATGTTCGTAAATTACGCAGTAAATTAATTATTAGATGTACGCTCTCAAAAGCTCGACTTATTAACTAGAAAAACTAAAAAAAAATAAACATTGATTTTTCACATAGAACAAGGGCCAGGTCTTTTCATTATCTTTGAAATAATTCCATTATAATGTTTCTGATGCAATTTCATATAGCCGCGTATCTTTGGAGGTCTTTGGCTGGATATAGATCTCCTTATAAATGGCATCAACACGACCAGTTCTGCCTGAGCTATCTGAACACAACATACAATATGTAACTGTAAATTAATTTGTTGTATACAAAATAAAAATTTTACTAAAATATTTTTAAGTAACTGTTTTTCCATATGAGCAGTATGATGTGTGACCGTACACTCAGTCACGACATTTGAAAAGATGTGTTTTCAACTTCCATTAAGTGACGATAAACAGTGCTTCATGTCTTATTATCGCCAGATTACTGTTTACAAACACAATCCAGCGGCTGTATGCCGATGTTATTAGCATGCTGCATCACTTACTTGGTATAGTCACAGACATTAATTATTTCACTAATGCTTCGGAGAATATTCCGCCGGATTCAATTTTTCTAATTCGGAAATTGCCTTTCAGTAAATTCCTATTATGTAGTAAAAAAAAAACAACGACGTGAGCAGCGAAGGTGAGCGTGGATGCGCATCATAAAGGGGGCCCCCCTTAAACCTACACCTGGTTCGTAAGACCCGGCACCCGCAAGGTGAATCCATGGAATGCTAAGAATTTCGGCTCTCCCCCAATTGTTAATGTATCTACTGTTTCTTTATTTCTTATAAGATAAATAGATTCGTATCAATATAACCAAGAATCTATAAGAAAAAATATAGTTAAGATCACAATTTCTATGTTTTATTTATTTAAGAAAAGCGAAAGAAACATAAATCCACACGCCAGTTGCTTTATCTGAATTTTTATTCTATAACATTACGAGCTAAGCGGTCAAGATTCAACATATTAGCGGAGATATGATATCTTGTTAGATAAACTTATGTAATGAATCTTAGTAATATCTCATTTTATTTCCTTCGACACACCCCACCGTGACGTAAATATGTTTACAAGTCGGCCAAAATATCATAAATCAGTGATTAGATATGAACGCATCCACGGTATAATTGGTATTTGTTAAAACAAGGAAAATATGTGTTTTAATCTTATCATACAATACAATTGGGGAGATCGAAAAATTTCGGCAAAGGTATTCTGTAGTAGCCTTGAAGATAAGGTTGAGGCTATTAATAGACAGCAAGCAAATTTTATGTCCTAAACGGATGGTGTTTAACCTGCATAGCTTCCTAGTATGGTGCTGCTGGATCGGATATTTGTCAAAATGACAGCCGTTGGAAGTAACTATTTTTACAGCAGACGATGTTAATTATGTCGCTGATGAGGTTTTGGAATTCGAAGGAAGTTGTAGGAAAAATCAGTTACTCTGAAGTGGATTTATATCAGTTGCGGTTACAGCATATGAAAGTAAGAGATGTTTTATCTCCAGCTTGAGTGCAAGATAACTGTTTCCACGTACACCATGCACGTCACATGAAACGCGACAATAATGCTTCCTTATTGCGTTTATACTATCTATTATTACAATTGCTATTTACTTGTCATTGGCTGTAATTTATTTGACGGCTTAACTAGGCTAATAGTGCACTTTATTGGTCAAAAATTTATTTCTAACTAATCTTTAGGTGTATATATTCTTCAGATTCGTATATCTACAAAACGTATAATCATTTTAATTGTTAATCGTTTTTATAAATATATTCACATTTAACCCACACATCCTCCTCGAGAATTATTGTATGTAATGGTTACTATTGCATGAAAACATGTGTGTATAAATAGATAGACAGATTGTTTACAACACTAAGTGGAGGATATTGGTGCTTTAGTGCGATCTTTAGCAGATAATGTGTAACTTTTTAACAACTTGCTATTACCTGACAGAAGGTATGTATATTCACAGAAAGAAAATCTTATATAGAAAAAAAGATTCGTTGCTATGGAAGTTATAGTGTACCATTGTAAATTGGTGGAAGACTTCACCACACACCTCAAATTAGTTTTAAATACGCATATTGCTTTACAAAAAAAATTGAGCTAACGAGAAGGAAGGTTTCGAACTCTGCTAGACCGACTTTCAAACCACTCGGCTATGTACTATTGTAATTACCGAGAAGCAACCATTTGCAAGCCTAGTTAATTATAACCTGTCTATTATAATTATCGTTATTATTAATTATTATAAAAATACTATATGTTATAATGCTGTATACACAATTTTACATAATCATGTGAAGTTGCTTGGTTCTCTATCAACCAGCCTAACGCCATGGTACTCGTGCAATGTGATAAGGTTCTTTGTCACCTTTCGCTACCATCTCCTAGATCCATCATTTAGAACCTTCTACAATAAACTATTAAGATTTTTCAAAAAGTTTCTGAGAACCAATAATAGGCGCGTTCCTTGTTTCTATCTTGACTATCAATAATACAGTGATGCCTCAAGTGTTCCGTGGGGCTGCGTTGACCACGTGTTATCAGATGGCTAGTCTGTTCGTTTGTCGACTATTGACAGTAAAAGAACTATAAAATATACGGAAAATTGGATATCCGTCTAAAGCTGTTGGTTTGTAAAGATACCTATCTAAAGATCATCTTTACAGGAGTTTATTTATTCACGTCATATCGATTTATGACGCGCGATATTTGTTGATTCAATACTCTTCGTGCCTGCTAAGCCAATATTAGACATTGGTGACAATTTAATGTTGTCAATATTGTATTTATTTATTACAGATAATTATGTCGATAGATGCATACATGCAATGCTCAAATTTTGGCCGTATTGGAGCGGCCTAGAATACTCCCCACAATCCCATGCTAACAGAACAGGGTGTCGTACGAGGCGAGAAGAGGCTTCGCGTAAGGATTATACTATTAGTATTATTATTAAAAAATAAAATTATTATCGGTATTATTATCTTTCCGTGAAGCCTGGCTGGCGAGCTACCATCCTCTTGCTTGGGTCAGCCGCCAAACGATTCGTCTTCCAACTGGGGCTTGAGAGCCAGTATAGCCAGTTCTTCTCATTTCCTGGCCGACAACGCATCAGTGACACCTTTAGTTTTGCTAATGTCCTTGGCGACGGTGACCACTTACCATCAGTCGGCTCGTCGGCTCATTTGTTGGCTGTTCACATGAAAAAAAATCATAGTTAAACGGTTAACGGTTAAAAATGGGACTAGTACAGGATGTATACCCACCCTACGCTACGGTTTTATGATTTCAGAATTAAAAGGCATGACAAACATCTTATTGGTCAAAAAGAAAGTGGAAGACCAGCTTATTACCGACTATTAGGGTCTACGACCAAAATAACTGAAAAACTTCTTATGGTTGATTCCAGGTGGAGAGTGATAGTGATCTAAGGACTAGGATAAAAAAGGCGATAGAGATACCTATTTGAAAATTTGGCATTTATTGCGCTAAATTTATTTACATCAGATACAAAGATTATACTAACAAATAAAATAAAATCTTAAAATCAGTGTCATATTCACACATTATTATAGGTGGACACGGATTGCTTTGATTTTCTTTGCCTTAGTTTATGTAATTTTAAGAACATTATGATTTAATAATTTAATAATCTTACCTTTACTTTGCTGTTGAGGTACAGAGCGGTGGTAAGGGCTCCTCCGCACGCTGCGCAATATGATGCGATCAGCTGCCTAAAAACGTACACAAAAAACATTAAGTTTCTAACCGTGCTTTCTTATGTTAAAATTGATTGTAATATTTTAATAACGCTTATTTATTTACAAAAACCTGGAACTATTTTGATCTACCTCGAAGGACCAAGAAATATGGGTCATATTTTTATTTATACTTTAATGCATTTACTTAATATCAAAGGGTACACAGGGCGGACTTAATGCTTATTGGCAATCTCTACCTGCCAACCCGGTGTGACGGAGAGAAATGCAAGATAGGTAGGTGTACATACAAAAAAAAAATTGACTAAATAATACAATTGGAAAACATACACGTCTAAAACATAGTATACCTACTTGTAAATAAACATACATACATATACGTAAAATATTATACACAAGGTGGATATAAAAAAATTTCGACAACCCTATGAGTTGAAAAAATAAACATTCGCAAGATGTTCCCGCAATAACGTCTTAAAAACGTACTGTAGTGATCTTATACATTAGTATTTTAATGAACGCTAGGCTGAAGTGTTATAATTTCATAATTATTATAATAATGTTATTCCAGTCAAACTTCTCATCTGATTTTAATTACTTTTTATTATTATTATTATATTGATGAACACTCAAATTCAAATTAGATTACTTAGGAAAATAAATAGTAATCGTTCATACACTTACATAAATCTCCTCATTTATGTTAAATTAGATTTCTGCTTCAATGGAGCCTAGATAACGTGGCAAACGCACCAATGTAACGTCATTTGAAAACGTACGAGGATCTAGAAATAACTCATTCGATCTGAGCATCAATAACCATTAATTAAACTGCCTATACACGTAAGAACAATAGTTTATTTGTTACGAAATAAACACCCTCTTGAAGTTTTCCTTCGCGACATCGCGAATTCGCAGCAATGAAATTCAACAAGATGAGCAAAAATTATCAACATAGCTTCTCGTGTTATAAAATCCAAAACTGCAATAGTATTGGACAGAAAACCGTGTCTTATGCTATGGTAGTACCTCTCCAGCAGCATAAATTCTATTTGCTGCAGCACCTTCTTCAGGATGTTCAACGCACTTTGATGTTTTTGCTGGCCTCTTCACGGATTTGTCATTTATGTTACTGTATCGACTAGCCTCCATCCTTAAGATAGGAGAGGCTTGATCTAATAGATCCATAAGGAACTAGAAGCCCTCACTTAGATATAGAAGCGATCAATGTGTCAAAACACTAGAGAATACTATTAGGTAACCCTCTAACACATTCGTTTTTTATGGCCATATCAGATAAACGAACGGAAGTCATCTGGTGTATGATTGCAATAAAAAAAAAAGACTACCGATGCGATGCCATCCAAGATAAAAGTGTATGAGACGCTTTTATGACCCTTCGATGCTGAAATCGAAACACGTAAAAATATTTAATTTTTGATTTGATGCTATAACAATAACTGTCGTAACCAGGCAAGTTACTGCAACCCCTTGCACCCCAGAATGTTACTGACTTGTAGTTATTACTCACGACATAGGCATGGGAGCGTCGCCGGATCTATTGGTGTAGTTAACGAGTGCATTGAATGTCTGATTCACCCACTGCCAGAATGCAGTGGCCGCAGTAGTTTTATAGAAGGTGATCATACCTAAAACAATATGAAATACATGAGCAAGCACAGAAGGCACCAAGAACAGCGTATTATTCCCGCATCTTGCTTTTGCGGTGGCCCTATGTGTTACCAAGTGCGCGTTGCGTCGAAACGAAAAGAAACAGTCAATCTAAGCCATTGTTAATACTTACAGCCAGTGATGATGGTGTTCATGGGAGCTTGTGCGGCCATCCGGCCAAGGACGAACATTTTCTCACCCGTGTCGGGGTGATAAGCGCTGTCGTACAAATATTTGGTTGCCCATAATTTGTCCTCATCATATCCTGGCGGTAGCTTGCGAGTTCTCCTACATGGCGAAGAAAAACAATATTTCCTTTATTAGATCTAAACTTAGTTGTGTTTTCATATATGAAACGACCAATGAAGTTAATGTTAATTTAATTTGTTCAAGTAATATTATAGCTTAACTTCGCAACATATTCTCCTAAGAGCCAAGGAAATGATCGCCCGAGTCATGAACCTCAATTGGACCTGCACGGATCGGAGTCTGGATGACAGTTACGTAGGGTTGCATTGGAGACTTCCATCTACTTTTTCCTATAAAATTTTATATAAAGTCTGTTTGTTTGCTAATTTCAAAATTATTTCCTGTCTTATTTATCTTAGTATTAACACGCAGGAAATCTTCATAATAAAACTTAAGGATAAAGTTGAGAACAGTACAACTATCGTGTACTGGTTGGGATAGTAAAATTTCCCGAGGCAGGTATATACTTTATATGCCAGACGTTAACTGAACTTATTTTATAACATAAATATAGATTGAAGGTGAAATGGAGATATACATAAGTAGTAGCACTGAATATTTGGTAATTTTTTACTCAGCTGTTACTAGGCGGAAAATTATTAAAAATATATTTATGTAGGCACATACGTAACTTTTTTATAATGTCAATTTATGATATATGTTTATCATTTCTTATCTGTTAAATCTGACACATGTGTTATCTACGATTTGCTTATTAATTAATTATTAATAAAACTTACAACTTATTGGACAAAAATAATTTCGTCCACGTATAACATACCTATAATATCATACCCATTTTATTGGAGACATGATTTATTTCATCATTATACTCTCACCGTGGAATTAACAGGGATTTTGATTAGTGAAGTTCCAGTTTCATACAAGAATTATTAATAATAAAGATCGATGCGTTATGAAAAAGTCCTTCTTACCTAAATTCTGAAACGATTTTCTTGGCTTCATCGAGTTGAGCGTCACTGGCGAAAGCGTTCAAAGGGTTGGTGAGTAGCAGGAAGTGCTTGGCCCGTCCCGTGTACGTCCCCTGATCATACCGAGGCTTATCCAGGTCTATTGACATTGTGATCGTTGACGGCGCTGCAATAGCATATAACACGTTTTTGCAACAGCTTAATTCGTTGAAGTTTTACAAGTTTTTTGTGTCAATGGCCGACAAATGCGAAGATGGATCATTATTTGGTAGTACCTTATGGACATTCATAATACCTGCAGCATCAACTCTTTTTAAATTCACGGGTCTTAACAATTTTTGTATTTGATATCGATATGTGGATCCAATTAGGATAGGAACATGGATGGTCAACAAGCGATAAGTTATAAAAATCGTGAGCACCCATTAGATGTTAAACATATAATAACCAATAACATCCATAATTATGTAAAGTTTAAAACTAATATGATATACTATATATTAATAATAATAATAGATATTAATTACACCAATGACAAGATCTTGACCGATATACAAGAGAGTCAATACCACCACAATTTGAACTTAGATAATGTAACATTATCGGAAGATAGACGGTCAGGGATAAACTTTGTCTTACAACGCATGCTTCATAAGGCGATTCCTTCGACGAATACAGCGAAGTCAATAGTATTCATTCTTTATTTTTGCCAAATTGCAATTTTGTTTTACGTCGCATGTGGATCAAAATACAATTTGTGACTAGAATAAAGATATATTTACGTAATAATAATCTTTAATATATCCAGAAATTCCATTTACCGTGAAAACAATACAATTCCCAGGAGTGATTATTTAAAGAGTTATATTGAGTTATACGTTTTCATAAAAATACGTAAAACTATAATGAAAGCGCATTAAAGATTTGAAAAATAACAGGTTTCTGGATACAGCAAGAATATCACTGGCTTGTCTGATATACCTCTAAAATACTCGGTACTCTTTGAGCTTTGATTACGCAGCTTATCACAGGCGTAACGTATATGTCAGATACTGCAGTATCATTGACTACGCAATAATTTTGATAATAATGTTAAAAGATAAGAGATCGGGAGCAAAGAAATACGCCCGAAGTCGCCGGATCTGGATATTATTGATGTATCACATAACTACGCTTTCAAATATTTAAATTTGAAATGTATTGAATGAAATCTATGCTTAAATTTTATGGTGAAAAACGCAAAATTCCCGGTAATTAGTGATAAGCAAAAACTGGAAATAATTATGACGAATATTATAAGAATTCTTCTTCCTACTATCCACGAGAAGAATTCTCACATTAATTTGTCATACGAAATAATAGTGTTAAATAATTACAGGTAATTCTATTTTTAAAAGCTAAGATATTAAGTCTGCGCATTGTATTTCCTAATTCTAGGGTTTTCTAATTAAAAATTTAAAATCTAAAAATCTTGTAAGGGTACCGGCACATAGACATAAAATCATGGCATTATTCTTATTCTGATCATGATTCCTCATAATATGTGCAAAATTCGATTTCGAACGGGAAGTAAATTAATTCATATTAAAAAAATTATGTATTATCCTCGGCTATTAACACATGTACAAAATTACGAATTTAGAAGCTCTTTAAAAGTAGCTGAAAATGTTATCGAACGATAATAATAATAGTAAGTAATCTTAAAATCGAACCTTATGGTCTTTAAAGGAATGATTACTAAGTTGACAAAAGTACGTACTAATAGTTCGTTCGTTCGATCGTACGACATATAAATTAAATTACATTAATACATTAATTTAACGTGAAATACTAACAATCGAAATCATTTGATCTTTATACAACAGTAGGAGAACCTAGTACACAATTATACACATAGTAATTCATATTATACTTAAATATTTCGTATATGAATTCATTATCAAACCATGACCCATGACCTCCACTCCGAGCGCTGCTATCTTTTTTCAGAACTTCAAGTAAAAGAAAACGTTTACATAATTTTCTGAAAATCATATATATAAAATAATATAATAATTTTACGAATCAAAGTAATCGATAATTTTGACAATGCTTATAAAAACCCGAAAATTATACAGAAGACGTAACCAAAAATCAATTACATATAAAAATTTGATATAAAAAATTGTGACTTTGATTGATGATAGACTTAATAAACTATTTATTAAAAAGCCCTAAAGACTTACTAAAAACTTACCTTGTTATTTTTTGACGTTGCAAATAATGGTAAAAATTAGTTGATTTTTATATTTCAATCTGGATTAGGCACATTTTATTTTTCACTTTTATCATCACTTTATTGATTTTTCTAAGTATTGAATTTTGAATGTTGCGCCGTCAGACGACAAATGACGTAAAAATCAATTCATCGTTCGGCTCGTAATAGGTAGGTATTTACTACTTGCAGAGTTGCCAGTACACACTATACAGAATAATTATTATTTCTTTATCAGTTCAAGCATTTAAAATTATAATTATACAAAAAACTTTTTTTTGTATAAATATTATTATTTTTTAACATTGTATTAAAAAAATATTTAGTCGTTTAAGGACAATGTTATCTTAAACAAAAATTAAATGCGTTCCGTTATATGTATATCTCGTTTTAAAATGGTCATATTTTTAAATTAATTGCGTAGAAAATAATTAAATTATAACATATTTTCATACTATCTACATAAAAATTATTTATTTATTGTAACTGTGTCGAATATTGTGTTTAGTGATTTTAAGATACGAAATTTGATTAATTTTGTAATAACTTTGACGTTTCTTAAAATTTTATCACGATTTGGAATTAATCTGACATACTTTCTTCCTGTCACAGAGTACATTTGTATATACTATTGTGACTATTACTTCCTGTCCTGTCCTGTGTCAGCTGGGTTGGTTTAGTCCGAAAATACATTTAATTTTATAAAATAGCCTTTAGGTGATTTTACTAAATTAATTATAATGTCCATCATTGGAAGAAATATACTTCGTACTCTAACACAGGTATGATGTAATTTATATGATATTTAGATTTATTTCTGTTAATAATACAATCTACCTCAAAGCTGTTTCGTAACGTTTATGTTCAGCGTTTGAGGTATTTACGAAGTAAAATTTACACGTTGTTGTCTTTCGATATTTTAGTGTATCTTTTAAATTACAATTTATCAAATTGAGGCATGACTATAAGCCAAAATTTAAGTGTTTAAAATTAAATAACCTCACGTGACGTTTGTGGTATAATAATTCCTATCTATTGCGCTTAATTGAGTGATTGATTACACTGAATAACGATATATGTGTGGTGGTAACATAATATGGTGAATGCTTAAGAGTCTTATTTAAGTAACCCTGTAACCCAGCTATAATCATTTATTTTTATATATATGCCTTATCGATTTAATTACATTGTCAAATAGACTAAACATCAACATTGTGTTGATTCTCACTTAGAAATTATTCATAATTTATTGCATTATATTATTTACTAACTTTATTTCAAATTAGACAATCTTTGATTTGGGTTCAGTATAATGGTCTAGTGACAATCTCAGTCTTGCTTTTTTATGATTTTGCTGTGTCAGAATATATATCCCTAAAACAATTCTGATTGCTAGTAGTTAATGATATACTGGTATTTGCGGAATCATATTATTGTTTATTGTAAGCATATATTAATCAAACAGTTCTTTACAACAGTTATATGTGTCTATGAGAATGTTTCAATGTTGTGATTTAATGCAGATAATTTTTTTGACAAATATTTGATTGCATTTTAAATATGGGTTTTTTTTAGAAATATCTAAGTTCATGGTTTTAGGAACTGTACTCAGTCGGTAGTAATTATGTTTGATGCAAAGGGGGATTAATTGTTATAGGTTTCATGGGATAATCTGGAGTGGACTATGGAAGATCAAAACATAGTTTACTGGTTTAAGCGGTCATATATATATATAATTTTTAATTTCCAGGGCTCGCAGCATATAAGCATAACCAAGGGTTTGCACTCAAGTTCGGTAAATGCAGACAAAAATGTACGTTTTGCGCCTCAGTCTATCAGCACGCTGGTGAGAATACTAACAAATCACTAATTGTATAACAACGAAAACAGTAAAGCAATGAAATTATCACCAATTTTAAACATCTATATTTATACTCCTAGTTTTAACCCTTAAAACATACAAATGAATTTTTAAAAGAATTGCTTTAAACTATTGCTTTACTGTCTTCTATTTATTTTTATCACAAGATAAATTCTGTCATTCCAAATTTTTTTATATATACAAAATTTTTTATATTTGTTTTTATCATGTATTAGATATCTGTATAATCTAAGTTTATACATTTGTAAAAATTGGCTGTAATATTTTAATGAACATTAATATACAATTGAATAATTAAAAAGTTATATATGCTCTTAATGCAAATTTGAGTTACAGCATTTTTGATATGTTAATTTATCTTTTATTTTATTTAGATTCAGCTACACCTAATTTATCTTATGAAGAAACAGTAAGGGACACATTAAGCAGTATGCATGTAATTTTTCATATATCACCATTCTATTCCTGTTGTAAAATTTATCTACAAAAATTCAAAATTATTTCTGTCAAAATTACATTTAGTGTTATTGGGTTTATATTGATGTATTTATTGAATAAGAGTCCTGAACAGTGATGTATCACGCTCCAAATAAGAGTGCTAAGTAGCAGCAGTGGGCTTTTATTTTTATTGTTTATGAGTATATAAAAAGGGACATGACACAACCTACGCCAAGCTACATCACTGGTCCTGGAAGTAACAGCAAATCAACAATTGTATGAATTTTTCTTAATATCATTGAGCAACATACTCTGAATAATAAATATGTTATATATGAATAGAATGGTTTACAAAGTAACAATTATTGTGGCATGAAAGTTGGTGTCAATTTTAATAATAGTGACATTAATTTATTTACAGCCCTTGGTTTTTAAGTTGTAATGTCTGTTACTTTTCTATTTGAATTGCAAATTACATAGTACCACAACCAAAAAAAAAAAAATGGTAAATTCCCTTTGATGTTGAAAAAAATTCTACCATCCAAATTATCATTTGCCAGGGTTGTCACATGATACAAAATAATATAGTATCATGAATAATATAGTGTTAACAGTGTGGATAATTTTACAATGCATTTATCATCACTGCTCATCCTTAAACACTATGTGGGTTATGGGTATAGGTCTTACTACACAATTGACCTGTCTAGATGTCTTCTTTGGTTCAATGTTTTTAGGCTGTGGAAGTACTATGTAATGCTATTAATGTACTGTATATAATATTGGACATATCTACTTTTAATTTAAAGGTGTAATTATAATTAAATAACAATGATCTATTAGGCCTAGTAAAATAACCACTTTTTTTCGTTAAACTTTTAATATATAATTTATTGTCAAATTATAGATAATGATAGTACATTATATAGTGGTTAAATTTAATTCATCCATATGTATAAATAAATTTTTAGCATGTACCCTACATATTGTTGTCCAATGCAAGCATTTGTGTTATCCGAATTCTTTGTTTAACTGCAACTGTTTTGTTTCTATCCAGCGATAGTATTAAGTGTAGACTTCGGGTGAGTATTGACTGTATGTTAAAATTATAAAAAATATATTATTCAACAGTATTATATTTTTATTTTTTGTATTGATAATAATAATAATCTACATTATAATGATATTGTATGAAGATAAACAAGTGCCTGTCATCAAGAAATAGGTTATTGTGGTGTACTAGGGCTGTGGTGCACTATATTAAATACGGCTTCGAGCCCAGAAGTGGGATGTTAATAGGTTGTTGTTGATGTTGATGAAAATTTCTAACACTATGTTTCTGAAGCCCAATCTAATTAGTTTACTTTGATAAAATTCCCACCAATAATATAATACCAAAATAAATATTAATCACTAAAATAAAGATATTTTCTTTTTTATAGTTGAAATGTTTAACCTCTTCTGCATTACGTATATTTGTAAATAATTCAAAATTTACTTATATCTCACATTTTTTAATTTGAAATATTCTGTAGAAATTGATTTTTTTTTTCAATTTATTTTTTATTTTTGTGTTTTCATTGTGACCATATCAGATATAATAATATGATGTTTGTATATAGCAATCCAAAGCGAGCAAGGGGGGTCGTATAAAATGCACACTGATTCCCGGAGATGGTGTTGGACCAGAGCTTGTATACTCTGTCCAGGAGGTGTTCAAGGTAAATACAAACATGCATATTCAGATTAAGAGTACTGGACTAAGTATTGTATTTGTATTTAAATTAATGTTTATGTGTGTTGAGACATTTTATAACAAAATATATCTTTATTGGAAGAAAATACGATAACATCAGATTGTTTTAAAGTTAGTATTTTCTAAAAATAAAATAATTATAATCCGAATATTGGATCATATAAGACATACAATATACATATATACAAGTACGTTATTTAAGTACCTCCTTAGTTTCATAATCTGCAAAAGAGTTTTACATTTTTTTCTTTACTGTTACTTATCAATAGTTTTATCTGGTTTAGCTCTCTAAACATAACTATAATCAATATCTAGGTGCGAAGAAAATAAAAATAATATTTTTAACAGCTGTTTTCTCGAATATAACTCGAAGAAATTTATTAAATTTTTTCCAAGGACGATAGAAATTTAACTTATAACCGGTACCAGACGTAGTGATCGGTAGTGAACTTATTTTGATGTTATCCAGGCGGCAGGTATTCCCGTGGACTTCGAGTCGTTCTTTTTCTCCGAGGTGAACCCTACTCTCAGCGCGCCGCTCGAAGATGTTGTCAATTCCATTTCCAAGAACAAGATCTGTATTAAGGTAAATTATATTTAAAAATTGACCTATCTGTATTAAGGTAAATTATATTTAAAAATTGACCTATGTCCGAGTCGGTGGCTAGTCGACCGAGAAAAGGGTTCCGTGTTCGAGTTCCAACCGAGGTAAATGTGCACAAAAACGTTGTTATCAAGTCTAGATTGTTATGTAATTTATTTGTTGTTTTCACATTTATCCATGTCCACGGCAGCTGCGACATTAGGAGCGTTTATATACCTATGTACCTACCTATTTACATAATTATCTTATACCGTCAATCATTCTCGAAGATCGGAATATTTTTATCTATATTTCGAGGATGTAACAGAATGAATGAATATATACATACATACCTTTCAAATATCGAAATAATAATAATAATAACAAGAAAATACTTTTAATACAGTCTTAAAACTATTGGTTTTTCAGTAATTTTGCTAACAGTTAATTTTATATTCAAAGTGCAATAAATATGTTGTATTTTATTTATAAATTTTCCGGTATTTTTGAGGGAGGTATTACTCTATATGACTTACGAAGTTCAAGTGAATATACTCTACCTATTTCAACTCATTATCATCATTATTGCAAGCCATGCCCTATGGCTAGGCCCCTTTTCAAAGCACATATAATTTTTCAATTTGCGGATTACACTACTCTATCTGATGATCAGAGGACGTGTTCAAGTTCCGTGTATAAGGATAAGACATGTTGCTCGAAGTATGTAATTATTGTAAATAATATATGTTGTGGTCAATACTTAAACTAAGTCACGTTAGTTCGTTTCAATATACAATGTAAACGTTACATCACCGTATCTTTCATCACCAGGGTATCCTCGCCACCCCTGACTTCTCGCACACCGGCGAACTGCAAACCCTGAACATGAAGCTGCGCAACGCTCTGGATCTGTACGCCAACGTGGTGCATGTGAAGTCCCTGCCGAACGTCAAGAGCCGTCACAGCGACGTCGACTGCATCATCATCAGAGAGCAGACCGAGGGCGAGTACTCTGCGCTGGAGCACGAGTCGGTGCCCGGTGAGTGCTATCTGTCGATTGTTGCTATGACAACGTCTAGAGCCGCCACATGACCTCGATTGTATTCACGCCACCCGCAACACTGGGAATTTTAGTCGGGGGACAACGTACAGGTTTTTTAATAAAGATACATTCAACCTGATTATGAAGTTGATCGCACCCGATGTTACACCCCTTCCTTAAGAGCACGAATCGCACTATCAATTTGTGTAGAGATCTCATCAGCATTAGTTAACTGTACAAGAGTTTGTTAGGCTGTAGTGGAATCCTTTTGCCTTTATTGTATTATTTATCTCGTTTGCAGGTGTAGTGGAGTGTCTCAAGATCATAACGGCCGCGAAGTCAGAGCGTATCGCCAAGTTCGCGTTCGACTACGCCGTTAAGATGGGCCGTAAGAAGGTAACGGCCGTGCACAAGGCCAACATCATGAAGTTGGGCGACGGTCTGTTCTTACGCAGCTGTGAAGAGGTACGTATACGGATTTCCTCACGTGAGCTAAAGTTATGAAAGTAGAATAGTGATTTCCCTTCTGATCTATGGATGGAGTTTTTTTTCTAATACCTATACTAATACTATAAAATGAGAGCGAACCATAATTACAGATCATAGTTGTCTCACTGCTGGGGCGGGTCGCCTGAGGCCACTCGCCTCTCACAATGAGAAGGGTTAATGCCATAATCCGCCACTCTGGCGAAGTGCACGGTGTGGGGATCACTGTGTCACGGTGAGACTGCGGTGGGCGGGAGAAACTCTTAACAGTTGACATAATTAATATAAAATTATCCGTCATATATTTTGTCTGTACTAAACTATGTCATATCATATCACCATATAAACGTTTTGAGAAAAACTATAGTATGTTTTGAGTTCACTAAGGAAACACAAAAATATTGATTTATTTCAATTACCTTTCTGATATTGATCGTTGTTTCTGTATGTCTCAATTCTTAGTTTGGTATTCGTATTTAAAGAAGGAAAATAATTTATCGTTCTACAAAACAAGCAAGAGATATCTGTTGAGTAGTTCTAGATTTTTTTTTCTAAGTTTCCTTAAAGAATTCATACATATTATTACTAATTTATCTGTTTATACAATTTATTCTGTTTAAAACAAAGTATTGTTAAATAGAATTAAAAGTAAATCAAACGTGATTCTCTATAGTTGTAAATTTTATTCAAATTCTGCAATACTTTAAATGCCATGATTTGCAAAATAAGTCCTAAAAAAATTTGTGTATACTAGCCGGCCCGGCAGACGTGACCCGATCGCAGCGCCAAATAGGCTAATTGTAAATTTAGACCAGGGATTCCTAAACTATTTTGGGCAAGAGACACCTTTTCCAAAATGAGGTGATACCTCACCTAAACCACGTTCACCACAATCTACTGACTTACAAAAAAATAGCTTAGAGAAAAATAAATCTAAACACGTAACACAACCTATACAGTATCTTGAAAGTTTCAAATAAGAACCTGTGTTAATCAATAGATAGCGGTCGATTTTTTAGACCATGTCGACCGCCAAAATCAGTTTTCGTTTGTCGACTCCTAGGAATCCGATTTCGACCCCAGGGGCTATGAATAATATGAGATCCTTTCCCCGTTTTCAGATAGCGAAGCTGTACCCTCGTATCCAGTTCGAAAAGATGATAGTAGACAACTGTACGATGCAGATGGTATCCAACCCGAACCAGTTTGATGTGATGGTGACACCCAACCTATACGGCAACATCGTGGACAACCTGGCCAGTGGACTGGTGGGTGGCGCTGGCGTCGTGGCCGGCGCTTCGTACAGTGCGGAGTGTGCGGTTTTCGAACAGGTGATTTGTTGGTTCTATATCTTAAATAATTATATATGAAACATAACATACATTCCTCTTCATCTGTCATACAGTGACAACCATTAAAAGACAATTGTTTTTGTTTATTTAATCCAAAAAAAAAATGGAAATGGGGTTATTTATAAAAATCAGACATGTAAGCAATAATACAATTTAATTACATACAATAATTATGTAATTTAATACAAAAAATGTAAATAATATACCTTGTTTGTCTTTGTAATTGGGTATTTAACACTTAATGTGCAGGCTCACTAATGAAATCTGCTGATGCATGTAAAATATGAACATAAGTAGACGAAAGCCAAGAGTCATTTATTGAAGATAAATTATTGCTATTTCCTTCACTGAAGAAAGTGATAATTAATTTGTAATACGCAGTACTAGATTTCTGATTGCCCCTCCCATGTAGGAAACTGATGTTCAAACGACTACATACTATATGATATGAATGATCGCCATATCTGTAACAATTGCGTTTGACATTCGCTAGGGAGCGCGCCACATCTTCTCAGGCGCTGTCGGCAAGAATATCGCCAACCCCACCGCCATGCTGCTGTGCTCAGCCAACATGTTGGCGCACGTCAACCTCCACTCATACTCCAAGATGATCAAGAACGCCGTCAGCAAGTAAGCGTACGACCCATAACTGACATATGCAAATTAAATCATATCATATTTGGTATATTGTGCAATATGGACATTTTCAATGTGTTTATATTAAGTAGAAACAGTGAAAAAACTTGTACACAACTTTAAACAATATTTGTAGTGATTAGAGAAAAAAAGGAATGGTGAATAATTATCAGGTGTGTTTGTAATTGTAGGGCTTAACTGTAATTTATAAATCTGTAACGCTTATGTTCCGGTTTCAGGGTTCTGACGGAGGGAAAAGTGAGGACAAAGGACTTAGGTGGTCAGTCTACCACCAAAGACTTCACCTACGCCATCATTAGCACTCTCGCTCCTTAAACAACTTGACATGTTCATTGAACATTTTATATTTATCCAGTCGTAGTGATTATGCGAGGATTTTCTGATTAATAACTTACCTATAGATGAGGAGGAGTCATGAAAACCACTGCAGAAATATACACAAAGTCTGATCTGCTGGCTTGTCAAATATTAATTGTCATTTTATTTGACGTCAGACGCAACAAACGTCTTGCCTGAACGTTGGCTTTTAAAAAAACTAATTTCTCTAAACTCGATCGGAGCGAAACCTTTTACCAGATCCACCCAGCCACCCAGAGATCAACTTAAACACAAAAGATTTCATCAGAATCGGGTCAGCCGACTAATAGAAATTCAGTGACATACACACCTGCAGAATAATTTTATATATAAAGATTAGTGAGAGATCATTTTTCAGGTGTTATGGTCTAGTCAGTTTAATATTAAGTTGTTACTTGTATATTCATGAGATGAAAAAAGCAAGTATGTATGTATGATCATGAGGACAGATTTTTTGCAGTAATTTTATATGAGCTCCTTATCAATTTGTAATTATTGATCGGTGGAATGCCTTTGTAAAGTTTACATACGTTGGTAATTTTATGTAATGTTTATGGAGTTTGCACAATGTTTCAAAATCAAGAACCTTGACCCACCTTCATTAAGTGAATAATTCGGCGCTGTTTTCGCATAATCTCTATGATCGAAACCAAAAAAACTAAAGTAGCAAAATTACCCAGACTCCTAGAGTTCTTTAATGTTTAAGGATAATTTATTTCTATTTAATTTATTTCGAAACGTGATCTGTAATGTAGTTGACAATTTGGATGCAGTATTTCATTTTGTTGTTTTTGACAAAATGTTTCCAATGTAAATAAAAGAAGTTTACTGTTGTTGGTCGTTTTCATTGCAACTGCTCTCAAGTTCAGTACTGTATGAATAATTAAAATTTTCTGTAGATAAGAATCGAGACTATGGGGTTACATTGCGTGTTCTTAAAAATTATATGAAACATATTTAAATTTACGCACTACTTAGTTACTATAATTTTCATCGCTAACAAAACTAAGTTATAATAACACTTCAAAAGTTTTATGTTAAATATTAAAGCTACAATGGTTTATCTTCAGAAAACATGATGGGCATAATGACTTGTCGTTCCGTACTGAGTGTGGTCGGTTCGATGGGTGGATCAGTCCCCGGCCTGCGGTATGACCCTGGGTGTAGCTAGCTTCTTCACCCGGTCGGTTATTTGGTATTTCAATGCATTTTGAGGGACCTGAAAATAACTTTCAATGTGTCGCTTTTGTTGCATAACATTTTAATACAATGTTTTCATATGCAAGCATATGTAATTATATAAAACATAATATATTTAGCATTAATCCCGCCTTTTGTAAATCTTTTTAAGGGTCAATAAATTATAAATAAGTAATTATATATTATCTACACATTTAATTAAAGCAGTTGCAAGAAATATTTACATTTCAGGTCTTTACAACTAAAAAATGTATTATTAATATTTGAATTAGCACGTCCACAACAGTGACTTGGAAATACTAAAAAACTTGTGTACATTATGTCTTACCTTAACGGGATCTCTGTACCAAGCTTCCTGTGAGAGTCGTTTATAAATTTTGAAATCTGGTAAGAAGCAAATGCGGTTGATCCTTGGAAGTAACGCATCCAGGGGTTTGCATGCACCTCTCTGTAAAAACAAGATATTTATGACGAACAAGCATTCGCGGCACCTGGTGGTAAGTGTAACGGCCCTCAAAGATACCCTCAATACGAATGTTGTAAGTTCCATTGGTCTTTCAGTCAAAGCTAACCTCAGGAGGGTTCTTGGTGCATCCACCTTCTGAGCGATGGATAAATAAATGGCGATAGATTTATTCTGGTTCTATCTTCCAGTTTAATCTCGGCTGTACGCGTGCATGGTACCGAACTGATAAGGATTTTTACTATTCTGGATAATGGTAAAATCAACTGCCTTTTACGTGTATCAGCCGTAGTGTAGGCCCGATTTATGAGTGCGAATGAATTAACTGCGTTGTCTTCGTACCATTATGTGGTCGGTGTGTTAGATTGGCAGCTGATGCCGTAAATTAAAAGAAAAGTACAAAAGGAGCTAAATAGGATCTTTCAAACGTTTTTATTACAGCTATTTTTAGTGCGTTGTAATAAAATAAAATTTGTGTCAAATGTTTTTAGTGAAGAAGTACATACTCGCATGGGGGGTGGCATAAAGTTGGTCTTGGGGCCGGCGATCTGGCTGATGTAGTCCATGTGTTTCTTCCACTCGCTCTCGGTCCAACCTCGCTTCTTCTTCACCTCCTTGGTATCTTGTTTCTTAAGATCCAACACGCAGTTCGCCAACTTTGAGTAGCACGTCGCGTTGGCCGCCTCGATCATCCGGTCGATGCGTTCCAAACGTTCAACGGGGAATCTATTTTTGTACATCTTCTTGATTATGAGGAAGCGCCTGGAAAATAACTTTGTGTAACATATCTTATTGTAAAGGGTATGTAATATTTTTGTTCTCTAAGTAGTCAAAACAAGACAATTATGGTTAATTATTAAACTTCGGTCCTATTCTGGTATAGATTAGCTTTGTATATATTTTTCAAATTAAGAAAATTTACAGAAATTAAGAGGAACTATTACTAAAATCTTTTTTTAAAAAAAAAGATCTTTTACTAAAATCTTCACGCAATTTTATAATAATACCCGCTAGTAATGTTGCAAAAGTATTACCTAATATCGTTTTACATAAACTCATTCATGCAGAAATTATTATTTAAAGGCTCGGACGAAGGTTTGAATGCTACGTTGCTATAATATATTGGTTAACCTTTGGATTGAGGCTCGTACTTGCCAATCAGCAGAAGTGGAACTGACGGAAAATTCTTTGAAGATCGAAATAGGAATTTGTACAATCTTAACCTTGTATGTATGTAATTATGGGAACAACGAAAAATATTACCTATTAATTGTCATTAACACACTTCTCTGTGCGGGATGCTATAAATTCAAACCACAAGTTTCTGCGTTGAAGGGTACCATTTGTCTAGTGGTCTATCTATGGAATCTTATCAGTTTACTATAGTAAGATAGGTACTTACCGTAAATACGGCCAGGCAGCATCGTTGACTCTATCGGTCGCCTGGCCGTTTAGGGCAGATTTTCTGATGCCTCTTGGATTTAAAGCGGGCATTCCCTCACCGGTGTCGATGATGTACTTCCTCGGTACACTCAATATGTTCAGTCTCCTGGATATTTTGTATGGAAATGTGCCAGTCGGCGGATCATACTTTGGTTTTCCCATTGTGAAAAGCTAGCTGTCCAGGAAACAAGGGATAGGTGTTGGGTGGAATCCGGGGTCTACATATTGCTTGTTGTGATAAAAATGTTTATTTTCCCATGGTTATGTTTTTGTAGTCAACTGGCATGTTACTACGTGTTACGCAGTTTGACTTTGGAATGTCGTACACACGTCTAATTTACTTCTCTTTAAATGTCATGTCATCGAAGAATATTTTAATTGTATGCCAACTATTCAATTAAATATCCAATCTTTCATATTCAAATAGGTAAATGGCGCGATGAAGAGCCCTATTGTAGCCTATTTTAATTTATTTTAGAGGCTGAATGAAGTCGAGTAATGTTTTTTCCGGAAAAGTGGTAGCTTAGCTTTGCCATAAAGCAGATCGAGGATACTTTTAATTTTCTTGCAATTAGTCCATTGCTCAGTGGCCTATTTGTATTGACAATTTTATCAAATATATCTCGGAATCTTTGCTTAGAACTCTTTTATGCTTTGAATATCTTTGATTGTACGTTAACTTTGTTAATATAATTCTACCCATTTCCTTATTTACGAGCTCTGCTCTAAACTTTAATTGCTCCAATAATAATATCAGATTGACATAACCGTTTCGGTAGTTCCACTACAATGTATAAAATGAAAATTAAATACTAAAAACCAGGTAGGTATATGTAAAATAAAACACCAAAAATTGGAGGATTCTTGTTATTGTATTTCTTTTCTTATCATAAGTTTATTAGTCATCTTTACTTCACAACTTTAAAAATACTGATCTCTTCATAGTCTTACGTCACATCTGTTTCACCTATAAAACGAGTCATGTGAGGTCCTGCAGCGAGTCTCGAGAGGCTAACTACAGCCTCAAGTGAACTGTCTACTTCAACCTAATATTTTTGCAAAAGTTTTATAATCATATTTATGTAAAATACCGTATATATTTATTATGTAAAAATTGAAGGAATATTACACAATGGTTTATCAGTAAACGAGTGTTATGAAGACAGACCCACATGCTTTAAGTAAAAATTATACCTGTTTATCTTTTACCGCTACTTAAACTGTGGCGGACAATATATAAATTGGAATGGGAACATTTTACAAATTTTATATGCTAAAATATATGTAGACCAACATAGTTTTCATGTGTAGTTATTTTTGTTGTTAATGTTTTAATCGAAAATACATCAAGCTTAAGGAAATATCAAATCTCTAGTATGTGGTCTGTAGTCCATAAAAATACAACACTTACTAATATTATAAATGAAATATTGTGTTGATAAAAAATTATAATTAACAAAATTTGAAGGAACTGAAAACGTTTAATAAAATTATATAAATAAACGAAATCATTTTACTGAGGCGCTGTTTTTATTGATTAATGATGTTATTGAGAAAGATTTTTCGTTGTACAATTCCATGTTCACTAATCATCATGTTTCCCTCTAACTTTTTTTTAAAAATAGTATTAGTAGTATTACTTTTTAACAACATTGAAATAGATATTAAGGAAAAGATGTGTGTATATTGCAAAGATACATAACAACATAAATACATTTTAAACTTAAGGCACATCAATTTACACTTCAACAAAATTTTTATATTATGTGAAATTTAACATAACAATTTGTATATAACAGTAGCGGCACAGACCTACTCTGTTCGGGTTGAACGATTAATATATATCTATATATATCCGTCTATCTGGAATAATGAAATTTTCCAATGGTAACATAAACTCACAAAATATTAGTATATATTGCAGTTACTTAACCTCGATCAAGTGTATTTTTAAATAATAACTTATTATATCAACGATTTGTTCTTATAAAAACATCGATATTTCTATACATATTGATTTTCTTAATTAAAATTGCGATACAATGAAAGAATGTACTAGGAAATTTGATTTCATAAGTTGTCAATAAATTATTCATTAAAATAAAATGTAGTGTTGTAGCAATGCCGTTTGCTAATTTAGATTCCTTATCGACAGCGCAGAGCCAAAACATATGAAGGTCTGCACCAATAAATTTTAACAAAAATAATTTAATTTGAAGTCGCGAAAACGCTAATAAATAAAATACATTTATTTTTAAATTTCCGCATCGCTTTCCGTACAAAATATAAATATATTTGTATAGATAATTATAAAAACGTTTGTTAACCAAAATAATATAAATGTAACATTACATCAAAAACTTTCGCCGCTCATAAATATCCATAAGAAAATATATTTGATTGTGACATACAGTGATATGAGCCAATCATAACTCGAAGAAATTGTCTAGATGTAGCACCAGATTTAATTTTACTTAACCATCTTTGTCTTGTTGATTTGACTCGATGTTGAGAAAATGTAGTCATTGAACGGAATATTTATTTTGTTTGCTTTAAAATATTACGCTTACTCTAATTGAGCACGGGTACCGATCATTGAATGTACGTATGTGCCTAATAAGTAAACAAATAAAGCGGCCGACGCGAGTGAGTGCGAAGATCTAAGCTTGTCTATTTTCCGACATCAATGGTTGCGATGACGTCGGACTGTCTCCCGTCGGCGACTGGCGAGAGGTCCTCGTCCATCTTTTCGTGTTGGTTTCTGTTGAAGATGCTGTGAACATATCCCATTTTCAGTTAGAAAAAAATGTTATATATATCCTTAAAAACATGAAAAAATACATAGAAACGTATTTAAAATATTTTCTAAACTTGATAATAATATGATGTAATATTGTATATACAATACAATACAAGTACAATACATTATTTTCATTCTTAATTGTATTGCAGTGTAATAATTATTAATTTAAGTATAAGCATAAAGCAGTACACAACAATACAATGAACCACAGTATAAAAAGTAGAATATAAAAGGTAAATAAGATTAAAGTTAAAAATAATATTAAGATTAAATATCCTATGTATATTATTCTCGATTATGTAAGAAGCATCTTGTCATGGAAATAATTTATGTAAGTAATTCTTTAAAGTATAGCTTAAAAAAATATTCTGTACTTTGTGCTTGTAATATAGTAACAGCTCATATAGCGTATCCTTTATTTCCGTGACAGCAACAAACTGGGAGACAAAAAAGTCAGTAATCGTATAAGGCGCCTAGCTGATGGGAAACATCTAAATTTATACGTACGCGCAGTTTAGTTGTACTTTTACGGCGTGATTCAAAACTAATTTTTATCATCTTCATTCATTCATATCACCACATCCACATCATATGCCACAAATCCTCATGCTGCCAAACTACCACCACAGCCACCACATGACTGCCACAATTAGTACTTTAATGTAATAAAATTATAACTTCACTTCGCTTTCTGTACATTTTTTAAAATGTTAATAGCCGATAAACGAGTAGACGAGCCACCTGATGGTAAGCGGCCAAAGTTTCCCATGGACATCAACAGGACCAAAGGTATAACTGATGCGTTGTCGGCAAGGAAAGGAAAAGAGAATAAGAAAGAAAGTACTGGCTTCCATGCCCCCAGCCAGAACACAATGAGTCCTTTGGCGTACGACTTAAACACGAGGGTGGTAGCTAGCCAGGCAGGCGTAACGGAAAGATAATATTACCAGTAATAATATTAATAATGACTGATAATAAAATTCCTACACGAAGCCCTACCACAAAGTTGGCTGGCTTCTGTTGCCTTATACGTACGGGCAAAATGTACATGAAGGGTATATGAGAAAAACTAATGATTTAAGCCATTATTGACGGAATAAAATTCAAAACAATAGTTGTTAGAATATTTGTACGTTTGTCTGTGCGCTAATCTTAGAAACGGCTATAATTTCAGTATGGTTCTCACTAGTGTATTGCAGTAAGAATCACTTAATATTTGAAATTCATTACATTCAATCCATCCGTAAACAAATAAATTAATATATATGTTTCTAATTCACAGAACGAGAAATACCCAGTTCTGAAACTGTGCAGCTATTTCTAAGCGTAAGGCGTAGTTTTACTGAAACGAAGCGAGGTCGGTTTGCTAGCTATGAATAATCCAAAAAAAATTATCAAACTACATAAGTACCACCATAGACTACCGTTGATGGCTGCCACACCTCACATACTATCCATCCAGTGCTAAGTGCTACAACTACCACACATTGGCACACATACATAGACAAACCCCCGCCCCGCCGCGGTAGACCACACACACCCATCCAGTCACCGCCCCATCCAAGGGCGCCATTAGATGTTTCACACCAAAAATTTAAGCATTCACCACCACCAATAACCCTTAATACCTTGATTTAGTTGATTAATACACATACCTCCCACACTATGGCGTTTCGATATAGTAATGGCGTGATGGTGACATTTTATATGAAACATAAGAAAATTTATCATAATTAATATATTGTTATATAACTATTCTTTTTATATTTTTAAATAAAATATTGGTACAGGTGTATTCAAACTATAACTTACAAGAGTATGCTTTGTGTGAAAAACCTAGTCGCCACTTTTTAAAGTATTCAACCGATGTACAGATCTTCCACACAAACTACAGTGCTACCAGTGCAAATTGTACTGGGTTTTAGTTATTTTAAGTGTCAAAAATATTGATATCTTAGAATACTGCAAGGTTCAAATTTTGTGGCATTCTATACGCCAGTGGACTGTGGCGGACGTGATGGACAAAAAAGTAGAATAAATCTTAGCAATTGTTTAAACTTATCTTTTTGTACTGTTTAGACTTGGTCACAAAAGCTGAATAAAATTTGCTGTTTTATCTAATCTTAATCGGGTATTTATATTTTTTTTCCTTCGAGGTATGTATTAATTTTGATAAAATATATAGATTATCAATATCTTACATTTTTATCAATATATTAAAGTTGTTAACATTAAAATATTTTATATTTTTCTTACTTATATAGACTGAATTGAGTTACTGAATCAAATAAAGTTATTCAATTAAATAAAGCTAAACCACCAACATACAAATAAATTAATATAGAAAATAAGTACGTACCATGCTTTAATTTTCTGATAGATATAAATGGCCGTCATCGGGATCGGTGTCATGATGGCGCACGACACTGGGACCACTGGAATAAGAAAAAAAGAACTGCAAATTAAATGTTTCGTTTTGCGTTTCTCTGTTATTTCGTTTTAGAAATCGCCCTCTGTCTAAATTATTGTATCCAAATTTGGTGATTTTCTTTGACATAATTGTAATTTTAATTATCATTACAAGTTTCATTTCTCACAAGTGATATTTGTAATTTTTTGTAAATATTAATTCATATTAGTGACATACAATTAATTATCTCTTAATACATGTCTATGGGCTGCAGTGCGAACTCAATAATCATACCGGTAGTGAGGTCCATCTCGGGCGCTTCAAGTGCATACCGCAACAGGAAAATGGCGATGCCGGTGTTCTGTATGCCGGTCTCGATAGAGATGGCCAGTGCGTCCTCGTGGGGCTGTCGGAATAGTACAGCGAACAAGTAGCCCGCGACGTAGCCCAGCCACGGGATTCCCATTCCCGCTACCACTATCTGATGAAAGGTAAAACCATAAAGATAAATTTCTTCGTAAATGTATGCTGCCGTCTTTACGAAAAGTGCAATAATTCATTTCATTGCACATGCAAGACCCATAGAATAAATAATTTGTTTAACATTACTCAGATTCTACTCAACTGATTCAAGAGAACCACTCACCTGCCACGTGAAAAGCTGGAAGATGTACAGGTTGGTGACGATAGCGAATATGATGATGAACAGCAGCAGGGTTGTCGAAAAGCCCTTCAGGATGCGAACCATGAACGCAGAGATTCGGGGGGTGTATTTTTGCATAGCCAGCCCTATGCCTAAAGGCACTAGCAGGCATATGACGAAGTAAAGAATATGCTTGTAAGGAACAACAATTTCAGCGTTCTTAAAGACCACTTGCCCAAGTGTAAACAACCAAGCCGGCATTAGACCTGGAAAACATAGCAATTGACGTATAAATCTTAATGTATACAGTACACCAGTGTGTTCGTAATTTTTTTCCTATCAAACGGCTTGTTCGATTTTGATGACTTTTTGACTTTGGTCCTGGATGGCTTTTAGCATTAGTTGGATTCTGTAAATGACACCGTTGTAGAAATCTAGAATATTTTTTTATCGTCTGACAATTTTTCTTATTTTTTTTTCTTTTATAGAACAAATTTACTCCTTTTTTGTTTGCATATCTTACCAAAGGATGCGAGCTTGGATATAGAGGTCATGGCGAGCGACAAGTTGAGATTTCCGCCAAGGATGAATGTCCAGATATTTGATGCACCACCCCCAGGCGACACGCCTGTGAAGAACATGCCTAGTCGCATGGCTGGGTTGTCGGGGAAGATCAGGAAACCTAGCCCGAATGATATCTGGAAATGAGGATGGTCTGCGTGTGAATTACTTAGTCGATGTGCTATGCATTATAAAAAATTTACTTTTATAGGATTTTATTTATTCATTCGTTAGACTCCCATAATTTGAATTTTCAAAAACAATATTTTAATATTTATATAGCATAAATTGTTTTAAGTATTGTTTAAAGTTTTGCCAATAGATGGCGCTATTAAATGTTACCCTGAATATCTTATAGATTACATAAAATAATGGAAATAGTATATTTTATAGAGTGATAGATAGGGGTGATTTGTCCATCCTATATTTTAAGTAACGAACGTTTAATAAATCGAATAAAATATTATTTCATTTCATTTTAAAATATTATGTCATTTCATTTCATAATGGTATGATTAAAGTTAAAAATTTTCCTTTTGACACCAGAGGTGATGGAAACAGTGAATAGGAACGGCTGGCATACATTAAACACTATGTAAAACGCATATTAAGTATGTACTCACCAAAGGCATGAAAACAAACTGGCCACACAAGCAAATAACTGGCCCGATGGGCTTTTTCAGTACCACCTTGATAGTGGGCCAGTGCATCGCGCAGCCGAAGTTAATGAAAATCAGCGAGATCTGATCAACAAAAAAAAAATGTTCAAACTACATTCTCGTAGTTTTCGTCAATCTATTAATTCGCGCGAAAATTAATTATTATTGAGAGTCGACTACTGATATTAAACGTTTTGATTCGCACGCTTCCTGTAAATCCAATATCTGTATGTAACAAATGAAATAAATTCTAAGATTTTATGATATTTATTTTCCTTCTATAATATCCACCTACTGATTAATGGTCTATGAGCCAGTAACTGAGTCGAGAATGTGCTTACAAAGAGAGCAACACTTGTGGTGAATACAGTGTCGATCACCCTCTCCGGCCTCACGACGGTTAACGGCAAAGATCCATTTACTGGTAAGGGCTCCTTGGCACGCCTCACTTCCACTGTCAAAGGCGTGCGACCTGTCGAACCAATGAAAAATACAGAGCCTGGTATGATTTGCAGTGTGAACAGGCATCGGTGCATAGAGATTACATGATGTAATCAAATTTTAATCATACCGTTTAAATGATAATGGAAGATATGTGTAGTGCAAATGATTTTTTTTATATATATCTACGTGAGCAGATGGCAGAAATTATCATTTCATAAATTTATCGATCATTTTAATAAACGTTGTCAGCGCTTTACTAACGCATCGTGATAGCAGGTAGGTTTCGATCGGCTTTGAAACCTTGTATTGAATTCTTTGAATGAGAAACACGAGAATATGTTAAATTTATATTTATGCAAATCTTTTAACAACATCCAACACAGAGTATTACCGAACGAGTTGGTTAAAACGAAAAACACAAAGCGCGAGAACCGAGCAAACGAAGCAAGGCTGCTGAGGAAATCTTAGCTACTAGTCGCCAACAAAAGGATAATCACCCAAAAAGACGCCATCGACCCTTGCGCGACCATTCCACTGTTTCTCTTTGACGTCATCGACAGTCAACTTGTAGCTGGAGTTCCATTCTGCCTTCGCTATCCGAACATCGCCTGTGTTTAGCCACATTTCATCGTTCACTTGCAAGTCGAAGCCTGAAAATAAGTACAAGGGAACCTATTAAAAAGATTTTGACAAAATGTCCAACTAATGTTTGAGGGACGAACATCAGTAATTCGATTAGGCGCATCGCTATGGACACAATGACGAACAGTCCATCACTAGCACGTGGATGACAGAGAAGTTATGTTTCATAAATAAATACTAATTAAGTTAAACAAAGAGATTTAATTTAGGTGATTATTACTACATCTTTTATTACGTAATATTTTGCATCAGTTATATTTGCTCTTTATGAATGTGCTGTTGAATTGCAGTTCAAAGTAAAAATAAGCAGCTTACTTCTTAGTATATCCTGTCAATAAAATTATATAAGTTTATAAAGGATGGATTGATGAATGGATGGTTAGAGAAGACTTAACTTTCATAAAACAGATCTGTTGGCATTTGACAATATTATAGGTACTATAGATTTTCAATTATACAATAGTTGACAAATAAGAAGGGCCACCTGATTGTGAAATGTGTTGGGTTGATTCATGAAAAAAAAAACAAGGTATAGTTAAAGTTTTCAGAACTATGTAGGTCCATCTTGATCAGATAAAATTATTCTTGAGATTACACGTTACATGTCAACAATAAGAATTTCTATTTTTAATACAAAACAGAACTTCCAAGTTGACTAGAATTGTCGTACATTTTTTATAAAAAGTCAGACTAACCCTTGAATTAATGTCACAAACAATTACAAAAAGTATCAACAATTTAACCAATGAAATAGGCACGCTGCAAAATAATAGCTTAGTAGCTAGATTTCTTAAAGTAATTAATCGCTTTGCCGTCATTAAATTTGGATATTTATACTAATATTATAAAGAGAGAGCGAATTTTGTGTTTGTGTATATACGGAAAGCAATCTCCGAAACGGCGGAACCTGTATGAAAAATTCATTTACTATTTGAAACGTACATAATTACGGATGGACATAGACTATATATCAAGTGTATATGTATAATTAATTATTATTAATTGTTGATCTCGAAGGATGTCGGGACGAGCCGCTGGGAGTATACATACGTTGGCTATACAATAATAATTAGAGCAGTCCAGTAAAAGATAAGTTGCTCGTTGGTTTTGAGATATTTTCAGATCACAAGTTACTAACCAAGTAGCAATTTTGGCTGAAATTTGTGTTCACAAAAATCATAGTATTTTTTTAAACATTAGATTTTTTTTACATACGATAAGTTAATAATTGACAGCAAAATATCCCACCTGATGGTAAGTGGTGATGAAGTTTAAGATGTTGAACGTACTAACTTATAAAAGTCCACTCACTCTCCCCTTGATGACTTCCACATTACACCTAACAGGGAACACCGATGCAGGCAAGCTATTTCAGTCCTTTGCAGTGTTCAAATATTGATGGACATTGGCATTCTTACTTCTTATTAATTCATGTTAGACTACAATTCTACCTGATGGTAAGTGGAAACGTAGACGCGGGGGTAAAGTGTATCAAATTGATAGAGCTTATTCACAGTTGCATTGAAAACGCTTAAGCTATAATTGTAGTGGGATACCGACGCTGGCTTGGGTTGTGTTTGGTCATCGGTATTCGGTATCGACAAATCATAATACCAATTTTTTTTGTTCCATAATAAAATGGCAGCCATTAATGAAGTATCACGTGAACGTGGCATATTTATTTCGAAACGTCCCTGTAATTATTTTATTGATATTGGCAGAATAAATCATAACTATAATTACAATACCGATGACCAAACATATTTTAAAGATATACATATGATAATATAAATGACCATTATGATATTATAAATGACCAGGCGAAGCGTTTCGTCCGTTGGAGGGCGGGGAACGGGAGGAATACAAATATTATGAAGTGCCCGTATGATACAACGGCACAATGAGTTCCCTTACCAGTGAACCAGTATTAACCAGTCTACTTCTTTGTCGGTTTATACTAATATGTTCTTCGGGTTCTTGTTTTACTTACCTTTAACAGTGACGTTCACGAATTTGTACTGGTCCATGTGGACGGTGAGTTTATCCGGCATGAAGCTGGCGACGAACTCTGGTGCAGCTTGGCACAGCACCCACAGAGGGCAAAGCGCCAGAACGTACAGGATGATCAGATGCAGTGGCCATATCGGACACATTTTTCAATGTACTGTAACGATAAAAAACACATAATTCTATGAAACATTTAAATTTAATCATAAATTATGCGTTATTTTATATTTACGTCAAAATCAATTCAGATACGGTCTGGTCATCATAGTCATTACAACTCAACTATTCCAGTATTGGTCCTGGGTTATATGAAGGTATAATTAAGATAATACGGCCACCCGACCACCCATATTGATCATCAACGACCTTAAGAGAAAATGTTCTTCTACTTAATTACAATTCAAATGGCAAATACATTATACTTTAACCTCTAAACCGCCAATAACATTCGACCATTTAGCGATTCAATTTTGTTTTGTGACCTTGGTAGGCGTGACAAGTCTTTGTAATTACTTTGTCATTGTTTTTCACCCTAAACCTATAATAAATTACCTGTCTACTATTATGTCAACATCACAGCAACAAAATACCGTGCCGCCAGTTGTTGCTTGTAGCTGCGATGTTGTTGATGTCTTCCACATTTATGATGTGGATCGCAAATATGGTTCGTGTGTTTAAAACAATTTAGATTTCATAAAAAATTGTGTTAGCCTGTAATCGTTATTGTTGTTGTGTGATTTTATATCTCACTAGGTTCTTATTACTTTTAACCAGTCCGTTAAAACGTTTTTGGGCTTTTACGTCTGTCTGTGTTTCGTCATACTTAACTAGTATTTTATGTAACGAATTATTTGTTACAACTTTTAATTCAACTCCTTGTTGAATAAAAGATAGGTAACTTTTTGGGTATTTATCTGCTGGATCAGCTACTATTCTCTTTTTAGAATCGAGTATTAAATTTCTATCAAGTATTAAAACTAGTCCCTATTGCAAAATCGGAGACCGAAATACAAAGCGGGTTCACCGCTTCTTTCTAGACCGTCATCGTGAAGGTATATGTAGTTATTATTGCGATAACGTCCAAGGTCGTCTATGACCATTCACTTATTGAGTATTCACGTATAGCGGCTTTTTAATAAATACTTTTTTCATAACCAGATAATATTAATTGTCGATATGGAATTCTCTATTCTTAAGATAGCAAACATATTGCGTGGTTAATGACATAAAATTCTGAATACGAGCTTTTCATCACAGTGGGTCGCTATCGACTGAAATACGTATTTAAGACAGCCGGAGGCATAAAATAACCAAAGCATTTAAAAATATGTACTTTAATTACCAACAGATTTTACATATTAAACTTGAAACTATACGTAAATAGTAATGGAGGCTAAGGTCAACAGTTGAATGAATTCAAATTAGTAACATTATAATGTGGCGAAATTAAATGCAACGCAATGACAATTCGAACAGTATCAAGGAAACGTCGTTTACATTTTGTTATGTAATGAGTTACGACGATTTATTACATTAATTGCGTAGGAACCTGCAAATTGATGATTTTTAAAAACGTTTCAATAATATCAACTACTATTGTGGAATACTGGATGTATTTCTGTGACCATGCCATAACGTTAAATACAAAAAAGTGGTCAAATTTTTTAGGAGTCATGGAAATACGACAAATAAGTCTGATGCATTGTAAAGGTTATATACGTATAAACACAATCAATCAAATATTGCAAACACTTTCTCTTCAAATAAGTAAAGTGAATAGTTGAAATATGAAAGATAACAAAGGTCCTTATAATAATTTTTACTTTAGATTTTGACTTCATTTTTATCGTTACTTATCATCTTACTTGGATAAGTATGTCAAGTAAGTATTGAAAAAGTTGCAGTGATAAAAGTACAAATTATTATAAAATAAAAAGTATGTATGTTCGAACACAGTTTTGTCTCACTCATTGCTTTAGTTGACTAATTTTCTACATTAATTTAGATTATTTATGTTATACATATGAACATATTGGATTGCAAAGAAGATTAAATGTGATCTCAAAAATATACCTGAAAGAATATGTAGTAATACAGCTTACTATTCAATTACCACAACTAATTCAAATCTAACTTTACTACGAAAATAATCGAATTTTAATTGGATGTCATTGAGGAATTTAACTATTTATCTGTAGTATAGGTACTTTAGTAGACATTAGATGCGTTTTACACACAATGTAAACATTTCCATCAAAGTTTTCAAGAATGATGATAAGATCCTATCAAATTTTATCTATGTTAATTTTCTAAAGTAGCTATACAGTAAGGACAGTGATAATTTTTACCGTGTGTCATAGTTGCATATGAGGTTATTTGGAGAACTAAAATTGCCGTTGAGTTAATAATTTGTTCCTGGCCTACATGTTTTTTTTTCTGTAGCACCTCCCGCAACTTTTAACCTTAGCCTAGGGTTGCCTAGTGGAAGCATTAAGTCCACTCATTGCAATTTAATTTTATGGTTTACAAGAGTAAATAAATAAATAAATCTAATATATAAAATTCTCATGTCACAGTTTTAGTTACCATACTCCTCCGAAATGGCTTGACCGATTTAGATGAAATTTCATATGTATATTCAGTAGGTTTGAGAATAGGTTTTTATACCCCTAAATGATAAGGGTGGTCCACCCCAAATTTTTATGGCAAAACAACGTTTGCCGGGTCAGCTAGTACTTTTATATAATCCTTTACGCGTTGGTTAGTGTTTAGTGTAAGTTTTACATCTGAATGACTTCACTGATTGAGGTCATTATTCACACAATATTGATGAATTCATGATTCAATAGGGGTAAATGGCATTTCAACGTTACCTCGTAAGATATAAAAATGTTTAAAATATATGCAAAGCTAATTTTATATCTGTTAAATTATAAACAAAGTTACATGGAAATATTAGAAAATTGTTTGCTGACTAGGTTGGTTCAAATTAAAAACAGGTTAAAGACGGCAAGATTATTGATTGTGACCAAGCAATGATGTACCTACTGTGTGACGTAAATTTTGAACAGATTCCTAATATACTTGATCAACATAACATTTAAATGTAGTGACGTAAACCGTGGAGGACCGAAAACATTTTAATAATTATGTATTTGGATCTTTGTTTGGAAAACAACCAACAGCAGGAACAATCAATTCGTTTCGAGATAAACTTTTTCCTCGAAGCAATAACCGGATAAGCTTCATGTTTTAAAATCATTTATACTTTTATGTGATAACAGAATAATTACATAATAATGGGTAATATTCTACGGTATGGTAGTAAAAATTTGTAATGTTTTAATTTTAAAAATGTTTACTTTAGTTTTATTTGGAAGTAAAGTTTTATGACGTCCAGAAATATTAAAATATTGTCTCATTTGGCTAACACAGAGAGAGAACAAAAAAGATTATTTTCTACGAAAAATTAGCTTCGGGTGTCCGAAGCCGACGGTAATAAAATTATTGAATCTCCCGCAGGGATAAAATAATTAATCTATGATGGAAATAAAGATGGTAAGAAGAGACAGATAGCAAAAATTAATGTCAGATTACCGGAAAGTAAGCGGGGGTAAAATTAGATCCCTAAAGTTAATTTAATAGGTATAATAACATTGGTTAGAAACCACTGCAATAGCGAAATTTGTTTTAAATCGTAGGTCCAATTCTTTAGTATTTAGTGATAAAAATATGTTTTACGTAACGAATATAATACGCATTTTTATTATAAACGCATTATTTACAAACATCGAGACTCTAGGACTCCTTAATTTCGCCGAGAGACCTGTGTGTCGTACTGAGCCGCCAACGGATAGACGCTATTAGTAATATAAATCAGCACAATTAGTCGGTAATAAAGCTATTCTACTAGCTAGCACACGATAGGAAATAACAGATTTAAGAGAAATCGTATTAATCGTCGCATTATGACATAAGCTATTTAATGTGCCTTGATAGTATGAGAGTACATATAAGGTAATTTGAACTGGATTGAGATTTCAGACGGACACTGGACATGGCAACGCGCGGTGTACACGTTGGTGTTTGTCATAAATCGTACGTCTGACTTATCCAATTTAGGTAAAAAAACATATATGAGGTAGAAAAATAAAAAGGATTCGGCGTTTGTTTGTGGTCAATTTAATAACAAGTTTTTTATTTATAAACCAAAATGTAAAAGTTATATATCGTGCAACAATTTTGGGCCAATTAGTAAACAACATAAAGCGTATGTTATGGAGTTATATACTAGCTGAATTTTAACCACACTACGTTAATCGGAATTTCTCTAAAACTAATATACTACAGTTATACTTAATAAGTATTATTTAATAACTTATTATTTATAAAGTACTACCTATATAAATACTTAGTAATAATACTTATATCTGCGACTTTCGTGTTGCTTATTATATTAATAATGTATTTTATGTGCAGAGGAAATAACATACCTAACAAAGCAAACATCACTGAACACGTAAATCTTATAAAATCGTTGTGTCTTAAAACGTTAATAAATTTATATTAAATGACGATATCGCAATAATATTTTATAGATAATGGTCAAGTAGCTAAAAGATAAAATTTAAGTTGAAATCTATCCAGTAGTCTTTCCGTGATGCACTCTGAACGACAGACCTCTGTCATTTTATTTACATAGATTATAGGTATTGTAGATCACAATTCATTATACGCAATACAACAAGTTAAATGTTAAAGAAAATGCATTTATTCATTGATGTATTTGTATTCTGATGTGATCACAAGCGCAGTGTATTTCTGTTATCTAACTGACTAGCTGTGCCCGCGACTTCGTCCGCGTGGATTTTAACAAAAAAGTTATTTAGTAGAAATAAAAGTAGCCTAAGTTATTCCTTATTAGATCCGCTACCTGGAAGTGAAAGTCCCGTCAAAATCGGTCCAGCCGTTTCAGAGATTAGCCGGAACAAACAGACAGACAGACAGACAAAAATTGCATAAAATGTTATTTTCGTATATGTACCGTGGATACATTCATATGCATGTAGTAAAAAGCGGTTATTTTAATATTATAAACAGACACTCCAATTTTATTTATTATTATAGATATAGATAACGTTTATAACAATAAAATAATGCAAACGGAATGTTGAATCGTCTTTTTCTTGATATTATAAAATGTTGGTTCATTTACGTAGGTAAATGCACGAAATTAATCAAAAAAATAAGACCAAGTTCGATTCAAAGGAGCATATTTATTGATTTCGTTGATAACATAATATAGATTTAAATTGACAAATGCAGGATTATAAACAATATTTTAAACTTTACCGAGTACGTATTCACGATTTTGGCGAGGAGAACCTAGTGTCACCCGTGACGATGATCCATTTAATTTTTTATCCATGTAAATTTAAAATTATATGCTTCAATATATTATTTATAGGATACTTTACTTGCTATTATGTACTTTCAGTCAATTCCATAAACATAAATTATATTACTCTATGAGATTTCTTTGGTATCATTCATGACGGGTATTTATATAGTTGATAGTATCAGGCGTTACGTTGCGGAAATTCATTGTATCAAATTACTATTAATTTACTTTGCAACAATCCGCAAACAAGTTGCAAAGTAAATTAATAGTAATTTGACGGGTATTTTTTATGTTAATAGTCAACTAACGAGTAGGCGAACCACCTGATGGCGAGTGGTCACCGTCGCCCATGGACACGAGTAAGACGAAAGGTACGTTGTCAGCCACGAAATGAAAAGAAGGTAGGAAAGAAAGTACTGGCTCTCAAGCCGCCAGTCGGCCTCGCGAGTCGTTTGGCGGCTACAACTATGGTAACGTAACAAGGGCCATATACAATTGATAGTCAGATTAAGTTCGTAAAAATGTCATTATGACGTATGTAAGAGTATATTATATTCGAAACGATAAACAAATTGCATATCACTAGGACTTGTACATATTTAAAATAAATCTTACATTTGTAAACTAAAAACAATTCTCACCATTAAGAATTCGTCGGGAATTATTACGTTATACTAATAGTTATGACGTATAGTAAGTAGTCGAACCGGTTTTGCAAATAACACGGATGTCGCGTACTTATAAAATGTGCGCACGTATATGTATACATATAGGTACACATAAATTTTTAATAAGCATAACTAATTTGTGACTTGCTATTTCCTCGATTCGACAAATAATTCTTACCCAACTGAATAACATTGTATTACAAGCGATGTACTACTCTATTGCTCAGGTAGTAAAGACCGTGCGTATCG
>PDGT01000028.1:1180767-1277847 GCA_003671415.1 Megathymus violae
TCGGGTTCGATTCGCGGAAAAGGCAGATAGGGTAAAAGTCCCTGTCACATAGAGAATCTTAGTGCTAAGGGATTAGTAATGGCAAAACTACAGCAAATGACAATTACCTTAAGTAGATACTGTTAAATAAAATTTGTAAGAAATTCATCTTAATAAATCGTTGCTGTGCTCTGACAACCGAGCTACACTTGCATATATGTACATAAATATATATTTTGGGGCAAGGATTTTAAATGTAAATATTCTTTTTTTTATGATAATGGTCCGGAGCCTCTTAACCACTTCTTATATACGCCCATGATAAGGGCGATATCGGTGTGGATTGGCTTTTCTTAGACTCTTAAGCTTTCTTTTATACATATTGTCTCGTGTATTTAGCAACGGAGGTGCTGTGTATTTAAAAGAAAGAGTAACACTTCAATTTTAACTTTAATAAGATTATTACTAAGTGCGTCTTGAATATATATATTTAGTAGGTGATAATATAATGTACTTTCTATATGGTTGTGCAATAAACTATTGGGTAATAATTACATTAGATTTAGTTCATATCTAGAGTCAATCTTCTATTCTGCGAAAGGGGTACTCATACGTAATAGAGAATAAAAGGTAGTATGGAAGTCAAAAAAATGTTAGTGATATTATGTGAAGCAACACGCTGGCAAAATAATTCTGCTGTGCGAAGCAATCAACAATGTCAGTTCTACAAACAATGACAACAAACCACTCACACTTAAAAAAATGCAAAATACAATGTAAGTATTGTATTATTCTATTGTATTATACTATTATGTAATTATACTAAGAAGAGAAGAAAGAATATATCATATAGTATGAGATTCTTTTTGACATGAGGTCAATCAGAATTTTATTCTAACATACATATAGTAGGATTGATGAACATTTTAAGTAAATTCAGATTTGTGACAAGCTTGCCGAGCAGAGCTGCAAGTATATTATGGTTTGTTACATATCGCTCGATTACACGGAAGAGTCGCTAATCCTATTTCAATCCTTATGGTCGAATATATAAGGTCGCTTGTGCTTGACAATACCTACCAAATAAAGGTATGGGAATAGCGCTGTGCCAGACAAGCCATACAAAAGGTAGAAGTTGTAAATTTATAAATCTGGAAGATAGCATAATGGAAAGTAACCAGCAAATATCATTTACTTGGTCTTTAGCATACCTTATTATTTCTGTTATTACAGCAGTTGGACGGCAGCACGGCTGTGTAACTGTTATTAATCATTGAAAGAATTTTAAAAAGCCTTTACGACATAACCAAAGGGAACACGAACTGTCTTATCGTCCTTCATTCTTATTCAAGAACACAAAAACAATGACCTTACTTTTAAAATAAAATAACATTGAATCGTATCTCCAATGCTCACAGTTGAAATTTCTGCGTAATAACCTCAATGCCCTTTACAGACCTACTTGCATTGAACCGACGAGTTGAATTGCATGCCGATGTGATTGATACTCGTACAGTACAATGACTCAGGATACAGTGAAGTTCCGTTCTGTACCAACAGTATTACGATTAGGGAATAAATTTATAGCAAAAATCCTTTAGATTTTTTAAGAATGTCGCTCTATTTTTAGAGGTTTTAATTTTTGCAACTTTATCGCGTCAGTCGCTTACTTTGCTCTGTTCCTACGCAGCAGGAGGGTGGTAGCTAGCCAGGCGTGCTTCACGGAAAGATAATAATGCCAGTAATAATATTAGTGACTTAATATTGGTAATATAATCCTTACGCGAAGTCCTCCACCAAGCAGGCTGGCTTCTGTCGCTTCTTACGTAAACCTATTCTACCAGCATGGGATTCGGGGGAGTATTCTAGGCCGCCCCAACATGGCCTACGTTTTAAATTGTTCAAAAATATACGCAAATGTCGACTGGTTGTATTGTATGATAGGGACTCCGTGACGTAGATCACGTAGTATCTATCGTTCAATAAAAAAATGTGTGACAATACATTGAGAAGCTACCGTAATTTCATCTTGTATATTAATCAAACAATAAACTAGCTGACTTTAAGAGGAATAAATGTCACTTATTAATTCAGTTCAATCTTCATCAAACCAAGTTATGATTTTTATATTCGCTTTGTTACTAACAGACAGATTTAAGGTTGTAAAATTCTTTATAAATCTTTGACTCTAAGCTAACAACAGACGAGGTTATGGCGAATAATTTCATCTATTGTTGGCCGCCGAGCTCTGTACCATCCAGATTAATCGTAACGGTACTCTTGCGTGGTGGTAAAGTCTAATACTTGTTCGGTCAGCTGCCACCCGAATAAAATCACGTTTAAAATGTTTTTAACATGTTTCAGTTGGATGTTCCAGTCATTAACAAACAACCAAGTCTAAAATACCCACGTGGTACCTTGTTTTGGTGCGCAAAACCCTACATTACACATAAAAAATTGATGAAGCAGCAGTTTTATAACAATGTTGATATGCTTTACCTATATGCTAAGTTGATTTGTATTGAATTGTTGATGCAATTCTTGTGTGAATCATATGGATCTTTGTCAGTGTAACAGAAATTTGGAGTGTATGAGATATATATATATAGGTCCACTATAGTCTATTTCATTGTGAAGGTGACTTTTCATAAATGGAATAATCCATATACAAAGATAGTAACATAGAAAGATATTATCAAATCGCATTTTTTATAAAACCGCTTATGAAGTTAATATTTTTAAAACTTAAGTGAATGTTTACGAAACGTTATGAGACATTGGATTAAAATTTAAGTTATTAATTACGTAATATATTTCCCGATGTATAAAACTGTTTATAAAATATAACAAACAGTCGCCGTAAGGAATTTTAGGGTTATGTAATAGAACCAGTATAATTTCGTCATGTTCCGCTATTTGTATGGAATGCCCTGTTCATTATCTCATGACATTTTATTCCAAAATGAAGGACATGAATAAAATTTTTAAGATACGAGTAAATGTGTTCTATGACAAAGAAAATAACAATGTACTAAAATTACGAATACATTTTTAGGAATTAAATCTAATTATATTATATCTAATCTGTGTATGTAACTGAAAGTTGAAAATAAAATGCTATGCATGTGTGGTATCGATGGATAGTTCTTTAAATGAAAACTGCGATACGAGTATATATTTATAGGAACGTTATGGAAAAAGCAATATTATTTTACGTGAAAACGTAAAACACATTTGAAGTTATTAAATTAAAAAAATATCACAAAATCAGTTTCATTAATTTTGATGTAAAAAAAACTTTTCTTTCATAATATTATTTGCTGAAAGAAGAATAGATTAAATAAGTTAAATTCAAGTAAATTTTATTGTCCAAGTTCAAAGGAAAAACTTTAAGTTTTTAATTTCTGATACGCTACTTACAGCTGTGATTTGAGTGCGTTACATTATCACTTGAACGAAAACAAATTAATAGAATAGAATATAATTTATTTCATCCAGTAATCACTGTAGTACAAATGGCCAATATTTTTACATTATACTTATAATTAAATATACAACAGTAAGAACCTGACGAAATAAGGCCACACTCAGCACTGGTCGCAGCAAACTACGACCGCTGGTTTTCAGGGCAATATACCACAGGGGTACTTTTTTTTATTAAATGGGCACTTAGTCCACCCTTACATTAAATAGCCAATGAAAGGCATAGACATATTCTTGTCTATCAACGCGTCGGCATTAAAGGCGGGGCACCTTAAGGTGTTATGAAAGACAAAAACCGGTATAGACCACTTATTTATCTATACATATAATAAAATTCTAACTGAACGATTTCTGTACATAAACGATATATGAGAAAAAATATTATTAGGGGCCTTCAGTAAAGCAATAGAACCCAAAACAATAGTTGTTAGAATTTTTGTCTGTTAGTCCATGCGTTTGTTTCCGCTAATCTCAGAAACGGCTTATCCGATTGTGTTCTGGTTTTCACTTATGTATTGCAGTAAGAATCGCTTAATACTTAAACGTTTTTTTCATTGCAATCCGTCCATAAATAAAAAAGTTATGAATTAATATATGTATTTCTAATTCACGGAACGAGAAAAACCCAGAAAAATGCAGATCCTATATTTAAGCATATATGGTAGTTTTTCCGAAACGAAGCGAGGGCATTTGCTAGTTATAAAATTAAAATTGTAACCAACATCGAATAGAACTGTTATTTACGTGTCTTTTATCTCAAAAGTACGATAGAAATTCTCTGATATGAGGATGGTACTCGTTTGTGAACGTTGCTGCATCATGAATCCAGGTGGAGATGGGTCAGCATCCTTCTAGCAAACAAGGCCAATTGTAACAATTTGCAGAGTAAGTAATATCATTTGTAACTGTCCTGTGATACGGTACGGCGAACTGTATAAAGATTCTTCCATCTGAATATTTGGACATTTTATTGAGATGTCTCGTCGACACAGATCGGTCAAATGTGACATTTCTTGTCGAAACACATTGAGCAAAGTCGAGAAAATGAAGAAAAAAGAAATGTCGAAATCGCTTATTTTATTTGGTTATTAGTTAAGTTTGTTATTAGTTTGGTAAATAGAGTAGTTATAAAGCCATGTGTCAATCGAATAACAAAAGTATTCACACATACACATTTATCTCACACAACATTCACATTTATCTCGAGTACATAAGTATATTAAGTTTGTTGTTGCATTCTCATTAACTATCAAAAAGTTTGGCATTATTAATCACACTTAATTGACTTGTTATTGTATTTTATTACAATGCAATTTATATTTAACTTTAAGGTTATCGAATACTTATCGTAGACAAACATTAATGGGAAATTTAAGAGCTATTTACTTAAAGATTATATAAAAAGCTTAAGATTTGATAACTGGTCACGTAATTTTAAGATGGACGGTTGCGCGTGCCAAATCAACTAAGTAACGAATGATGCAGAGGAAATAGGTAGGTAAATCCTACAAACATTGTAAGAAATAATTCAATTGCATACATCAATTGTATAGGCATACTAAATTGATTAAATATAGTAATGCCAGAATCATAGCACTCACCAGGAAATACAGAGTCGATGTAATTCAATATTCAAACAACACAAAAGTGAAAGTTAGCGATAAACAACCTCGCGGCAAAAGTTAAGCGCAAGACGACGTCATATGTCTGCGCTTTGCGACTGACTGAATTCGCAGTGCTGCCTATAAAAAAATTCTATTTCCCGCGTCTCGTCAGTGCAATTCCCCGAAATTCCCCGCTTCTTTTGATTTGTTCTCCACAAATTCTCCGATATCATATTTTTGGAATAAAAACACTGTTTTATACAGAATTAGTTTGAATATAATCATTAAATAAAAAGTAACTTAAATATTTTTTTTCTTTGTTGACCTACATAGGTATTGACTTAATTCTGTTTTATATTACTTTTTTAACAATAATAATTTTTTAACTACTTTTCAATACTTGTATTGAAAATTTCAATAGTGGGCATTAAGTTAAAAATCGACAAACATCTCAACAAAAATATAAAATCGTGTTTAAATGACAGTTGAGCAGGCATTTGAAGTGTTGCCATTCACATGTTAGTAGTGTCGAGCTGTATCTACAAGTTTGAACGTGATTATTTAGTTGAAAGTATTACCCAACATGAAAAGGTTTTAACCTACCGAAAAAATTGGTCTGGATTCCCAATTTATGCAATTCTCCGTCCTCTCCCCGCGTTCACCCTCAATTCCCCTCAAATCGGGGATTTTCCCCGCGATGGCAGCACTGGAACTCGTGTACTGAACCGACGGCAAAAAGGGAATCTCAGAACCGATGAATTATGTGAGGCGCGAATACCTTTCGCCGGTCAACCCTGATCTGAATCAATCATCCGGTACCTCATGACATATGCATGATGTTGCACGTATTAAATATCTCCATAACACAATTTTTCTCGTGTTTTATTCCTTTGTTGTCAGATTGGGAGAAAAGTCCACAAAATTTTTTTGGGTATAATCTTTAAATACGTTCTCGTAAGCAGTAGTTTTCCAGTGGTTGTCGTGAGGTTTGAACGTCAGTCTCTCATTTTTCAAATTATGTATGTATTACAAATTAATTATTTCTTGCTTCAGTGAAGGCAAACATCGTGAGGAAACCTGCACACCTGAGAGTTGTCTATAAAATTCTCAAAAGTGTGTGAAGTCTGCCAACAAGTCTGCACATGGCCAGCGTGGCAGACTATGGCCTTAACACTTCTTATTGTGAGAGAAGACCAGAGCCCGCCACTAGGACAATTATAGGTTGTAATAAATGAAAACTTATCTGAAGCATTTTAGCTGCCATGGTTTAGTTAGTATGTCCATATCATAAAAAAAATTAATTACTATTTTAAATGCTTATTTGTAACAATTATGTTATCTACATATAGTATTTTTTTTTACTTTCATCTTATTTGAAAAAATAAGTATGTTGAACATAATGTTGTAAAACTCAGGAAAGAAAACCATATAATAGGAAATAATATTGATATAAAGTTATAAAATTAACTGGAGAATATTATTCAACCAATTCCCAAACATTACAATGGAAAAACAACTTGATGATAAATACTGTCAGGTTTATATACACTTATTCTTTAGTTGTTAATATTACTTGTTTATAATCATGCATATTAATTTATTTGATCTTACATATTTTTTAAATATTAACATAATAATAATTAATATAATATAATTACTGTATAAAAAATTGCTTACCATTTTTTATTGATACTTAAATTAGGTAGTACAAGTTGTAAAATTCCTGATTTCCAGCAGTTTTAAAAGTGGTAAAGTATATTAAAAACACATATTGTAAGTTCAACTTGGCACATGCAGGGCTGAGAGCTCTACTTGCAATTTTAGAAGCATTATGTATGGCAATAAGTTTTTGCATCTATTTGAAAATGGTAGTGGACTTTAATATGTTATAAGAAATGTTGATATTGCTTCTAACAGAAAAAATGACACCACCATATAACATACCACCAACTTTTAATAGTACATATATGGTTTTTGGATTGCATTAATAGTTAGCTGTACGGTTGTATTAAAACTGAATATAAGGTGGACTAATACACACAAGCTTTAAAAGTATATCGGCAAGAATATGACATGAACTGCTCAGTCAATAGGAGATCACTAATGGCCAATTTTGCAAGGATTTCTGTGCTTTAGATGGCACTTTATGCTGTCAATAACAGCTCTTGTTGTTAGTTCGTTGGTGTTAATTCATATTGGAGTTTTTTTGACTGTATTGTCTCCTTGCTGTTAAATCATTTCTTCAAAACAGTAGTAGAAGCAAAAAATTATGTGCATAAGTGTATTTACGAAATGCTTAAATGATTTTGAATTTGAGTTGATGGCTTTTCTTACTATATAAAAACTGCTATAATTTTGAATGATTAGTATCTTAAAAAATAATACAGAGGATATTATAGGGTGATGGACGGTCTACAAAGAGCTGTAATTGGTTGAAATACGGTGTATGATTAGTTTTAATCAAATTCTACCTAAAGAAGGTTCTAAGCACTTTTTATCTCACAACAGGCTAACAAAAACAATCTTTACCAATTGTAATATTATGGGTAATGTATTATAGACTCATATTTCTTGCTCAATATTTTAATTATATAAATCAATAACTACTAATAAATAATTATATCACTAAATAAATAATAATAGACTAATAAACCATAATAAAATACTCCTCTAATCATTAATTTTTAAAATAAATAAAAATTACAACTCACCTACCATAATAATATTGATATTTAGCCATTTCAATATTTAGCTTAGCAAATAAGTTTAATCATTTTATATGAATATATATGAAATGTAAATATGAATGAAATGAGTACTTAATAGAATAAAAAAATCAGTTTCAAGTAAACAGATAAAAGTGTGTGTCATAACAAACAGTTATGTTGCGTTATGTAAACTTTTTAGTAACTTTGGATATATTTTACTTTGATGGCAGACTAAATATAAAATAGGTAGGTACTGTGAGATATGAAAATATAAAATTGGCATTGTTAAATTTGTACATATTTAACAAAACTTAGATTTTATACCGACAGTAAAATTCAAGGAAATAACTTTGTAAATACTCACAATGAAAGGTGCAGGAAATGAATCTAACTAAATAAAAATTGACCACTTATATATATTACACAAAATTAAATTCCCCTTGATTTTTATTTTATACCTTCCGATGTAATAATCCACACTTTGAAAGTAATATTATAATTATAGTAAAAGGTTTCCACAATTCAATCGTAATTGTAACAGTACTATACTTAACCACCAGTATATACAAATGTACTCTGTGTTAATCACAAGTCCACAACCACAGATTACTTTGATAGTAATGGAGAGATCAGACAAGTTAGTACTACGTCTACAAATACTAGAGCACTGCGTAAAAATATTAGTTTTAATGTGAATCTGTATACTGTACTGTGTACCTATTACACACATTAGGATTATAAAACCCTGTTCTCTAGCCATGGGTATCTTTAACTCGAATAGTTAAAGCTGTAAATTGATCGTGTTCTTGACATATTAACCATCTATCTATAGATAATCTATCAATGTACCAAGTGTACAGCATGATTACAAATTTGCCAGTCACATCACCATATGCAACAAGAGGATTATTTCGGGACTGGGGGAACTCTGTTTTAGTGTAAAGGGTCCTTACACTGCACTGCATTAGAAGCTCCTGACTTAAGTAACCTCCGTCTACTAACTTCCTATGTTCAGGCACCATTATAGCTATGTTATACCTTTTACCTTATAAAGATCTTTAGAGCAAGACCTAAGGACGTTAATCAGAATAGAGCACCTTATTCTAGGCGGGTCATATAATTTTTTAAGCACCTCAGGTGGAACTTTATAAAAATTTATAGTAGGCGTAGCACAACGTAAACTTACTAATTTTTATTCCTTATACATTATACACTAGCAATGTGTTTTGATATGCAAACATGCAGCGAAATTTCTAATTGTAGATGCCATTGCCACGTGAAAAACATCACACACCCTGAGCTCGTTCGTATCGCCTTAATCTTTCCTGCCGAGACCGCCAACCGTGAGAGAATAATTTAGGAAATGGAGAATAAAGGCCAATCCTGAGAAAAAAACAGCAGTGTTTTTCAACCGATTATGTTTTTAATGTTAAGTCGCCCGATTTGATGAAACGCACTCAACAGATAGGTATTAAACCGTGCCGCTTATGAGTAAAATAACGCTCCTTCAAACGACGACGATTTACAAAACTTCCATTTGACCCATCGTGACCTACGCCAACAGAATCTACGCACATACTAGGCATTGCTTCTCCGGCGGCAATGAAGTTACATTTTTTATACGTCATAAGCATTAGTGAATAGTACCAGTACAGTCCAATAGTATTTTCGTTTAAGTCAATGTTCGCTTGTAGCAAGTTTTGGCAAGTTCTCCAGGGCTTAGTTCCTGTTATGAACGCTTCTGATTATCGTGCAGGATCCTCATTTTTCATTTTAAGTGCTAAAGATTCAGAATTCTCACACAATTGTATTAGGTTAGGTAAGTAATACAGTATTTAATGCTTATCTGCTGAAGAGCTTCTTTCAATTCATGTGGTTCCACCTTTCAAGTATTTAAACTTTCCCGATATTTTGCAAATGGATTAATATTGCTTTTTCAGAGTCAAATTTTTTTTTTTTATGTTAAAAGCCGACAAACGAGCAGACGAGCCACCTGATGGTAAGTGGTCACCGTCGCCCATGGACATCAGCAAGACCAAAGGTATCACTGATGCGTTGTCGGCCAGGAAATTAGAAGAAGATAAGAAAGAATGTACTGGCTCTCAAGCCCCCAGCCGGAACACGACGAATCGTTTGGCAGCTGACTCAAGCAGGAGGGTGGTAGCTAGCCAGGCAGGCTTCGCGGAAAGGTAATAATACCAGTAATAATATTAATACTGATGATATAATCCTTACGCGAAGCCCTACCACCAAGCAAGCTGGCTTCTGTCGCCTCCTACGACACCCTTTTCTACCAGCTTGGGATTAGGGGGAGGATTCTAGGCCGCCCCAATACGGCATGATATATTATATGATAAAAGCCAATAAACATAAATAGAATGTAATGAAATATATCAATTTATTTTAAATATTCATATGTAACATTCGGATTTTTGTTTCAAAATATTATTAGACATATTGTCATGTTTTATTCGCAATATATAAACTATGATTATGAGTATGGTGATTAAATGAGTTAGGTACTCATACAACAAATCTAACTCACGATGACGTTATAATATAGTAAAAATTATGGTAAAATTTACTAGAATCATTGGTATTATTTGTGTTTAATTAATAAGTAATAAATGTTTTATTATGCCTATTAAAACTGTTATACTTATTTAATAACCTAACTGACTGACGGAATCAGTTATCGATGTAATCTGTGAGATTACAGAATTAACATACAATGGATGGATTGTTTATTTTGTGGCATCAGTAGTTGCGATGACTTCGGGTTGTTTCGTGACTTCAACTGTTGAAACATCTTCATCTGTTTGATCCACCATTTTGGTTTGGTTTTTGTTCACGATGCTGTAATGGTAATGTAAGTTTTGGTAATATTTTTAACCGGCTTCAAAAAGGAAGAGGTTCTAAACATCGCTTTTTTATGTTTGTTACCGTTACGTTACCTCAAAATTCAGTCATTTATTAACAGATTTGGAAAATTCCTTTTTTATTTGCGAGGGTATACTTCCCGTTTCGTCCTACTTCAATTTAAAAAAATACCAACTCTAATTTAAAAAATGATCTTCTTCATATTGAACTCGGTTTTTTTAATATTTACTTTACCTTTGAAGTATAAATGTAATGTATTTAACTGTACTCAAAATAGGAAAAAACATTTTCACACAATCAAAGTTATTGAACACACATTGAAATACGAAATTTAGTACGTACCACGTCTTAATTTTCTGATAAATATATATGGCCATCATCGGGATTGGTGTCATGATGGCGCAAGACACTGGGACTACTGTAAAATAAAGCAAACAGTTTTTTGTTTGTTTTTATGTTGCCTTGATCATCCTTATTAAGTATTGGACTCCTGTTATATTACTGACAAATATATTGAAAATGAATTATAATTAAAATAAAGTTTTAAACACAATGAATCAAAATTATTAGAATACACTTGCAAATTCTGTCGTGAAGTAAGTTGTTCAAAAAAGAGGAGGGACAGCGACTACCACAAATGAAGTGTTACAGTTCTCAGGTGAAATACAGGTGGAAAAGTTTGTGAACAATTTTAATTTAAATAAGATTGGAAATTTATTTCGGTTAGAACATAAAGGTCCATGGACTAAAAAAATGTTCACTCACCAGTAGTGAGGTCCATCTCCGGTGCCTCCAGCGCATACCGCAGCAGAAATATAGCAATACCGGTGTTCTGTATGCCGGTTTCGATGGAGATGGCTAACGCGTCCGCATGCGGTTGGCGCAGTAAGATGGCGAAACAGTAACCTGAAGCGTATCCCAGCCACGGCAGACCTATGCCCGCTACTATTATCTGGTAACAACACGTAAAAAATACTGGCTGGTTATTCAGGGTTCTCGTATATATGTATAAGTGATTATCATCTATGGTTCAGCTCATTCCGAAAATTACCGAAATTTTTTATAGCTGTTATGACAGGACAAATGACGCAAAATGTAATTTTTGATTCCGATTACAAGATGTAATAAAAATATTGTCCAGATTACTTTGATTCGACGCACAGTATTTTGTAAAAATTTGAACATAATTTTTTGTATAGTACACGATAGATTTATATTATTTATAAGTTGGTTTTTTTTTGTGGACAACGTATATTTCTTCTTAAGTTTTTTTTTAACTTTTAATACCTTTTCTCATCAGTGTTTTACGTATTTATTAAATCTGATTGTTCATGTAATTCTAAATAACTCAAATAAAAGTTACTGGATTCATTGTGATCTTAACTATTTATTATAATTTATATACTGTATTTGAATGTTTCTTGAAGTTGATCAGAGATTTTTTTTTCAGAAGACTGAGATGCAGTGCCTCATCGTGTGATCGACGATATGTATGAAAAGCAAAGTTATTTGACAGGTGAAATAATATATAAACATGCTTTATCCATAAAACAAAATTATCCTTAAACAATTTCAATTCCTTATAATGTAGTTGATAGCAATTAAAAAAGTAGTGGCGCTGGTTTTCACAATTCCTAGTGGGAGCAATGTTACCTAGAATAGATTGTTATTTTGAAATACAAATTACATTAAAATATGTAAACATATTCTATAATAGAAATTAGACATTTTACCTCTAGTGGATCCAGGAACACGGATCCTACCCATAGAATTTATTAAACCTAACCCTACTTGCCTAGTGAATAGGATATCTGAATTGAATACTTCTGAGTATGGTAGCATTTAATATTACATAAATTATTAAACCACTCACCTGCCACGTGAACAGTTGAAAGATGTACAGGTTGGTGATGATGGCGAATATTATGATGAACAAGAGCAGGGATGTCGAGAAGCCCTTGAGGATTCGCACCATGAAAGCGGATATCCGGGGAGTGAACTTCTGCATGGCCAGCCCAATACCAAGAGGCACCAACAGTCCTATTACGAAGTATGAGATGTGCCGGTAAGGCACTGCGAGCTCAGCGTCGCGGAAGACCACTTGCCCAAGTGAGAATAACCACGCTGGCATGAAACCTGGACAAGATAGTAAGAAAGATAGCTAGTGAACAGATAGTTCTTGTCTCTTCACCTATGTAAATGACAAGATGTAAAAAAATGTTACATATATATGTAACAAACTGGATTTTTTTACATATCTAAAGAGTATTCTCATATGAGCTTCGCCCTCTTAGCGTTCATTTTTATTTCTCTCTTCTCTAGAATACTCTGTAGATAAAGTGTTTTAATATTGAAGTTTTAAGACAGTGTACTTGTAAACAAGTTCGAGCCTATATAATGGTCTACTCGGGTTCTTTACAAGGCGTAGATATTGTACTGTATGACCTTGTCGAGAGAAGGTTTTATATGTGGCAGAACATTTGTGTTTTTCCCCTGAAGAATCAAGTTTTACCGTTCATATTAGAACGAATTAATATCATTTATGATCTTACCAAAGGACGCAATTGTGGATATAGAAGTCATAGCTAGCGACAAATTGAGGTTTCCGCCTAGGATGAATGTCCAGATATTGGAAGCGCCACCTCCAGGGGCGACCCCCGTGACGAACATGCCCAATCGCATGGCCGAATTATCCGAGAAGACAAGGAAGCCAAGCCCAAATGATATCTGAAAACAAGTAATATTGTGAACGATGAAGTTTTTAACAATTACTATTATAGTATAGCTACTATTATTTTGAGTACAACGGTGGTTCCAGGTTCAGTTCTGTTTCTGGTAGCTTATAAACTTATAGCTTGTAACTCCCAATGCACCATATATAGTGCATAGTAATTTCACATGTCTGTTTTGAAAATAGATGAAGAAATATTGCACTGGGTAGAGTAGGGAGTTTGTAGGGTACCCTCTATTGTAGGCAAATGAAATTTTTAAATATGTAGGTATTTCTTATTTCTTCCAGTAGACTTATTGTTACTTTTATAACAAAATATTAAATTACTATAAAATGCGTAGTAGTAATAGTACTCACTAAAGGCATGAAAAGAAACTGTCCGCACATGCCAATAACTGGCCCGATGGGCTTTTTCAGTACTTCCTTCATGGTGGGCCAGTGCATCGCGCAGCCGAAGTTAATGAAAATCAGCGAGATCTGATCAACACAGATAAAATAAAATTTAATCATGATCACAATATCACAAAGCATTTTTATTCATTTTCAAATCTTACCTCAATATTATAGTCCAACCAAGTCAAACCAATTATACCAATATCAAAGTAAATATTATATTTGATTCTTTATTGTTTCAGTCATTCCAACTAAAAATGTTACGGTTAAATTTATAGTAAATATTATCATTAACTATGGTTTAATCATTCGCGATACACACGCACGCAAACAATAACCATATCACAAAAATTACCGCATTAGTTTAGTATCGATCTATTTTGATTTCTATAGTCAGTGAATATATTTAAGATACAGAAATTTATTTCAGGGTTTTATGATTTGCGTTTATGTATACCTTCAATAGGTAAACAAACATCAATCGATTTTAACTCCTTACAAGGTAAGTTTTATTAAAATTAGGGATGTCACTTCATGATTTCGGTCAGGATTCAGGTTATTTTGATTGTGGTTATGTATAAAAGGTGAATCCGTTCACTCACTACTCACTTCAACAATCACCTATATTGGGTTTGGTTTCCTAATTTATTTCACTCTCATTTGAAAAATTAAAAGTATACAAAATTCCTTTTGAGTTTTTTCTTTGATAGTGATCTTTTGCGATGTCTTATTTGTAGTATATGGCAGCTGCACGGCTCACGGTGTGTACATCGGTGTGTGAGCATAAGCATTTATAATACTTACAAAGAGAGCAACACTTGTGGTGAAGATAGTATCGATGACCCTTTGTGGTCTTACAACAATAAGAGGCAGCGTTCCATTCGCAAGAAAGGTCTCACTACCGCGCCGAACTCCAACCGTTAATGGTGTTCGACCTGCGACAAAACAATGGAATCAGTGAGACTAGAACAGCTTACAGTACTGCAGCTTACTTCTAGTACCATGAAATAATAGTTACCTAGGAATACGCCGTCAACCCTCGCGCGACCATTCCACCGGTTTTGATTGATATCGTCTTCTGTTAAGTTGTAGGTGGACTCCCATGCCGCGTTTGCTATCCGATCGTCGCCTGTTGTGAGCCACAGTTTATCGTTTACTTGCCAGCCGTAGCCTGAAAATAAGTACAAGGAAATCTATCTATATATATAAAAATGAATGTTTGTCTGTATGTCCTTTATAGAATCGTAAACTATGCATTTGATCATGTGATGATCTTTAGCAAAGTTGTTGTGCACGAGCCCACGAAGGTTTCTGAATTGGTACGACCACTTTTCGACAGATGGCGCCATTGTCATTCCAATGAATTTCATATATTGCCCTGACAGTACATCCTGATTTGAATTGAAACGAAAACAGCGAACGAATGTCACAATTTTTTCGAAATGAACAAAATCAATAAAATGAATCGAAAAGGAGTGAATATTTGTGTAATGTCTTTCCTTCAAATTTATTTTATTTGGTGGCGTAGCAAGGCGCGCTGTGTACAGCTAGTAAAATAATAAAAAGATCATATCAATTTAGTTTGACAATTATACAGTTTAAAGTTAAAATAGAAACATCACTAATGTTAGTTATTATCTAAATATTGTGGTCAATTGCTGTGTTTAAATTTATCTTTATATTTACATAACTTTATAATGGTCTCGCCACATAATCAGCAGTGATTTTGATTTAAAAATATCAACGAGACTAGAAATTTTTTCAAGAAAATTACTAAATAGAATAAAGTGCTCTACTTCTGGGTGTAACAAGCCCTACTTATAATTGTTGTGAATCAAACACAAGTTCGGTTAAGACTGACTTTGATTAATAAAACGAAGGTACTTTTATGTATGTAGTAACTTATTGACATAAAACAATAATAACCGTAAACAACGAACAAAGTTCGTTTTGCACTCAGCTTAATAACGGCCGATGCTACGAACGACCCTTACTGTTGGAAGTACCCAATATTCGTATTCGTACTCGTACGTGATGGTAGATGGTGATGGTAGGGAATTCCCTTGTCTGGCTAGCTATCACATTTCTTCTAGAACCAACTAGGAATATTTTTAAGTATTTCGGCAATAATATCGGTGAATGAGTTATAAGCGATGCTCCGCTTCTAGTTCTTAACTCATTCACCTAAAGCATGGATGCACAGACTGCGGCCCGCCGGTCGAATACTGGTGGCCCGCCGACAGCAAAAATAATACTCTCGTACGTTCGAAGAATATTTCATTCTATTCCAGAATAAAACCGAAAAAAAATATGTTCGATAAGTAATTTGAATCTCGCGCGCGCTATTTGAATCTAGCGCCCAAAAATGCTAAGTCAAGTAACATCGCTTGCCGCCTTTATATAAAGTTCAAAATAGTAGAGAAATCAAGAATTTTCTAGCACGGTGTGAGCAAGCGAGATAGTAATAGTCCCGAATTCCCGATTGCTCGCGTAGGTACGAGTAGATACACGAAGCTTCCAGAGTCGTATGCGCGGTATAAAAGCCACGCTAACCGCAGCGACCGACAGTTCGGTTTTAATTTGAGTGAAATGTCAACAGAAAGAAATAAGCGCGAAAATACAAAGCGAAGTAATAAGTGATTGAGAATAAGTGCAGTTTAATAGTGTTTTGGGGAGGCAATAGTTCTAGTGTAGATTTTAACTCGACTAGCCGGTGTCATATATTTTGATCCACATTCAACGTAGATTTCCTGTTAACCCGTCAAGTGCCGTCTATAATTGTGTTGTGAAATCGTAAGTAAAATTCTGTTATTAATAAGTGTTTCCCTACCTATTTAATCAATTTTAATCAAATTTAGCTTTAATGTTGGCCAAATATTAAAATAAAACAAAGAAATTACTATTTTTATCAGAATTTCTCTAACTGTAATAATTACGTCATTATTTCAGATTTAAAATCTGTATAAAAATCTTAAAATTTCTGAGGAATTTAATCAATTATTTTTGATAATTTAAAAAAGAATGGGTAATTTAAGTAGGTACTGTAATTGTTTTTAGGTGCTGTGTTAATCCTAGCCAGGATTAGAACGCAACATGGAGAAGCCAGGACCTAGTAAAAAACGTAAGGTTAAAGATGAAAATCGGCAGTTTCAAGAAATTTGGACTGAGAAATACTTTTTTGTATGGTCGCATAACAAAGTCGTTTGTTTAATTTGCAAGAATTCTGTTGCGATTGCAAAGGAATATAATGTAAAAAGGCACTATGAAACGCAGCATCCTTCTTTTACCAAGTTTACAGGCGAATTAAGAAAGTAAAAAATGTTGTCTTTAAAACGGGAGCTTATTGGTCAGCAAGCTATGTTTACAAAACCCATTCAAGATTCAGAAACAGCTACAGAAGTTAGTTATGAAATTTCTCGAATGATAGCAAAGCGAAGTCGCCCCTTCAATGATGGCGATTTTGTAAAAGAATGCATAGAAATTGCCGCTAAGAAAATGTGTCCAGAAGCAGCAAAAAAGTTTGAGAAAATTCAACTGAATCGTATGACTATCCAAAGACGAATTATGTCTTTGTCAGGTAATATTGCGGAACAATTAATTGAAAAAACTAAGATCATTGAATTTTTTTCATTAGCACTCGACGAATCCACTAATATTAGTTCCACAGCTCAACTTCTCATATTCATACGAGGTGTTACTCAAGATTTTGAAGTCTTAGAAGAGTTATTCGGAATGTGTTCATTGAAAGGTCAAACCAAAGGAGTTGATATACTCAATGTACTTTTGGATGAGTGTTCAAAAACTGATTTGGACTTATCAAAATTATCGGGAGTTGCGACTGACGGTGCTCCTTCGATGATTGGTGTCAATTCCGGGCTAGTTACTTTGCTGAAAAAGCATCTGCAAGGAAAAAACATAAACGCTGAAGATCTCATGCAGTTTCACTGAATTATACACCAAGAAACCCTCTGTTCTTAAAAAAATTGAATTTTAAAATATCATGAAAGTGGTAGTTTCGACTGTAAATTTCATAAAATCACGAGGACTCAATCACAGACAATTCAAACAATTCTTTGATGACATCGAAAGCGAATACGGAGATTTACTGTATTATACAGAAGTAAGGTGGTTAAGCCGTGGATTGACACTGGAACGATTTCTAAATTTAATAGAAGAAATTGGAATATTTCTGGCGGAAAAGCAAAGGGATGTCCCGGAACTTAACAATCCTGATTGGTTGTGTGATTTGGCTTTTTTAGTTGACATTACAAATCATTTCAATGTCTTGAACACACGGCTTCAAGGCAAAAATCAACTGATATTCCAGCTCTACGCTCATGTACCATCCTTTCAATGCAAGCTGACACTTTTCAAATCACAATTGAATTCTGGAAATTACAATCATTTTCCGAATTATAAGAAAATGGCTGAAAAATTCAACAAAACTGCGATTAATTTCAGTTATGTAGAAAAGCTAGATATTTTGATTCAATCTTTTCAAGACAGATTTTCGGAGTTTAAAAAAATGAAACCTCTGTTGGACATATTCAGCAATCCTTTCACGATTTCAGTTGAAAATGCGCCAGAGTCAATGCAGTTAGAAATTATCGACATTCAAAACGATCAAGAATTACGCAACAAATTCAACGAAGGAGACTTGCTGAACTTTTACCGCTGCATTGATAAAAATATGTATGTACGAAAAGTTGCGCATAAACGCTCTGAAATGTGCCAGCTTATTTGTTTCTACCTATATATGTGAACAAACTTTTTCAATACTAAATAATAATAAAACAAAAAATTGAAACCGCCTTGCAAATGAAAGTTTGGAAGCAGTTTTACGTGTTGCTACAAGTAAATTTGAGCCAAATATAAAAAAGATTGTAAGCACTATGCAGTGCCACGCTTCAAATTAATAAATTGTTTTTGAATTTTAATAAATTATTAACAATTCTTTATTGTCTTTAATTACCTATACTTCTGGCGGCCGGCCCGCCATCAGTTCATGATTTGCCCGAGTGGCCCCTAGTCTTCATAAGTCTGTGCAACCATGACCTAAAGTGAATATAAAAGCTGTGCAATCGATTTTCACATCAACTCACATGTTTCAAAGTCGAATTTATGTCCCGTATTTCAAATTTTAAAACGATGTATCTGAACATATTTGAGTAAAAAATGGAAGAATAACATGTTACATGGGCGGAAGCGTACCTTCAACAGTGACGTTGACATAGGAGTACGTGTCCATGTTGATTGTGAGCTGGTCCGGTACGAAGCTGGCGGCAAGCTCGGGCGTCGCCTGGCACGACACCCACGGGGGGTAATGAACAAACACGTACAAGATGATCATTTGCAGTGGCCCTAGCAGACACATGTTGCGGTACACTGAGAAGAAATAACAATATATTTTTTGGGTTAATACACATAAGGAACTTTCAAATACTCCTAGTCTTTTTGGACAAGGTTCTAGATGTATATCGCGGATAGCACAAAAACACCACTTTAATGTTGGTAATAATATGGTAATTATTGAATCTTACAGATTAATTAATCCTACAGATAAGGTCAATGGTAATTCTGCTGTAAGATGAATATTTTGGTAAATATATTTTTTAACAATATATATACAATATTCAAATATATATTTGTTTCTGAATAGTTTCTGAATGGAATCTCGACACTTCTAAAAATCAGATATAAGGTCGAAAGGTTACATTTTTATTTAAATTCAAATTCAGCCAACTTTGAATTAAACTATGTGGCGTTTGTTTTAAACTTCCAAATTAAAATTTATTCCACAGCAGTAATTGCTTTTGTTTTACAGATAACCGCAACGTATACTCATTTTTACCACGCGTTGTCCAATATAATATTTATCCCATTTAATTGTTTAGGAGTGGGATTTTCCTGTGATTTTTCAAAATTTGTTTTGGCTTTTTATCTATTTCGATGATAAAACCTATTAAATATTATTCAAATTTGGGGGGAATATTATTTTTACAGTTTTATTATCAGCTACTCAGCTATTCAGTAGGTTTTCAGATGAAGAAAAAGTATTTAACATATTAATACTATTTCGTTTAGATTTTTTCCAAATATTCTCCTTCGTGCTTTTTTTATTGATTTTTATTTAAAACATTCCTTAGTTTAGGATTAGGAAGAAAAAAGTCATAGGAAGTTAAGTCAGAGTTGTAGAGAGGATGACTTAGGGGCTCCGCCGTGGCACCAGCGCTGCAGATAGTTTGTTGACACACCTAACACTAACGATGGCATGTCTTTTTGTTTTAATTTCAACGTTTCCGTTCTGGAACATATGACAAGTAGGCACTTCCTAGACGACCAGCAACACAAGTCGATAAGGAACAACTGATTTTTTTAAATTGTAGTGGATGTAGAACCCATCCTTAGCCACGCCAAAGTTAACAGCATGCTTCGATGTAATTGACAAAACAATGTTAATCAATTTGTATCATATTTGGATGGTTAATGTACTCGAAACTAAATTAAAGTATTGTGGAGCATCTATATACGAGTATATCGACTCTCGCGAGTAAGCTAAGAAGGTTTGTATATGCTATTAGAAAGATAAGATAGTGTGCGAACGAACAGTTAGGCTTGTTTATTTAACCGATTTTAATTGTCTTTTGTCTTACGTTATCTTGATGTGAAACAGCTGCCATTCATTCAATATTTGTATTACAAAAAAGGCAATTAGACCTACACATAAATTTAAATCACGTAAGTGTTTGCGAATAAAAATTATTGAAAGAGGTAAATAATAATATACACAAACGTCAAACAAAAATTAGACATAATTTGGTAACCACTTACGCACGATGCAAGGTTTTATGGGGCTCGGTGTGCGTTTTCATAGTCAATTACTTATTAGAATTTCTGGGAGACGTATAAAAGAATTATTTGTAGGTAAAGAAAGTGTAAATGAATACATTACAGATACGACTGTAAATAATAGCGCAGCAAGCTGTTATAATGGATTTGAGACTTATTCAATAATCAAGGGATTCTGAACCGTATCGTCACTTGTGATGAAAAATGGATTCTATAATCGCACCCTTAGAATGAAAGGAACTTAACTCAAAAATTGCAATTTATGGGAAATGACGAAGAAAGTTTTCAAAAATGTATGGTCTTGAGTAAATTTAAAGAGACTGATGTATGAGGTTTTCCCTTTTTCCCTTTGTCACTCATAATTCGGGCTCTTTTTCACCATGGGGTTTTAGAGTAGGCTTTTTAAAGTAAATTTATAGTAAAATCTGGAATTTCAGGAATTTTGAGTTGTCACTTTCATTCTAGGGGTGCGATATGATAATCGAAGGGGTAATTAAAGCTGTTAATTCCTGAGGAACTGTACAAACTAAACCCTAAGCGAACGCTGATTTAAATGAAGATATCGGTTACTTTGGTAAACTATTACGGGTGTTACCTTCTGGAAATTAGGTCAGATAATTACTGCAGATAAACATTGTCAAACAACGATGAGAAAACTTGTTATGAAACAATTACGCTTTTAATTTGTCTGGGCGACTGTTTCCTCAGCACACTACCTGTACCTTATACAAGACAACAGTCGATCGCTTTATTAGATGAGCTGTGATTGAATCCTTCCAGTCACTAACCTACTCTACAGACCTTACTTGGTTTGAATTTTTCTAGAATTTTGTTAAGAAAAATGTTACATTCCCTTCCGATGTGGCTGCCAAATTGGGGTGGCCTAGAATATTCCCCTCGATCCCATGCTGGCAGAACAGGGTGTTATAACCACTTGCCGTCAGATGGCTTGTCTTGTTCGTTTGTCGGCTATTTACATAAAAACCACCTTCAAAGAATTCAGTAACCCTACTACCCAGTATTTTTTTTAGTAAGAGAAAAAATCTATGTATATAAAAATCAATTGATGTTCGTTAGTCTCGCTAAAACTCGAGAATGGCTGGACAGATTTGGCTAATTTTGATCTTGAAATATTTGCGGAAGTTCAGGGCAGGTTTAAACGGAAATAATAAGCAACGGAAAATACTAAAAACGACAATTTAATTATCCAACACAAAATGTTCCTAGCTGTGACACATTTGATGTCTTTTGTCTTTTTACAAATAAAAAATTGTCACTTCAAGACGATTATTCAAATTTATTATCAGTTTGTCAGTGTGTGAGAACTTTATTCACTGTTATTGTTTTAAATTTAATTTTATGCCAAGGAGAAGACGACTTGACTTACGTCGTCGAAGTCAATCAAATGTGCGTCGAGCTACCTCACGTGCAAACCCCCCCTGACGACCAGCGAGAGATAGATGATCATAACATTCGTATTGGTATGGCAGAATTGCGTTCCACAGCGAATAATAATGAAGTAGATAGGCTTGGAATGGAACGAGTTCGGATACATGAAACGCAACTACAGCGAGCACGACACAAAGAAATACAGCGATTCCGCATACGCAGTGTTCCTGTAAATCTGGAACGAATAGTATTCTATTACGACCCGGAAATCGATTATTGTGCCGACCAATCCGTAACAATCACGCATCATCGAAATCGTTTCAGCGTCGGAAAAAAGGAACACCAGTTAAAGGACACCCAAATGTATTTGCTTCAGACGCTCTAGGTCGCTTCTACACAGTACATCTAAAAAACGATGAATGTTATTATCTTCCATTGTTGTTGGTGAATGTTCGTGGTCCGACATCGGTTCAACAACTGAGAGCAGTTGATGGATATTTGTGTGCGACTTACCGTGAGGCGTGTCAACTACTACAGTTGTTCGAGAACGAATCCTACACTACAAATTACTGCAGAAATTTACAATGAGACATTGATCATGATAGAAGATATTATTGAAAGTTTATTGATGGTAAATAAAGTATTGTCGTGTTTGAGTATGACAGCACCCAATTATCCTATGCGCGATGCATTTAACCACGAGTTGCAAAGGGAACAACAATACGATACTGAAGTATTGGCCAAAAAAGTTCGTTCAAATGTTCCACAATTGAATGAACAACAAAGAATAGGTTACGATACTTTGATGGAAGCTGTGAACAGTGAATCTGGTGGAATTTACTTCCTTAATACTCCCGGGGGACTGGAAGAACGTTCCTAATCTCATTGCTATTGGCAAAGATTAGATCGCAAAATGAAGTCTGGAATAGCTGCAACATTGTTAGAAGGTGGAAGAGCTGTATATTCTCCCTTGAAATTACCACTAAACATGCAAATCAACGAAGCACCAGTTTGAAACGCCAAAAAAAGCGCAATGGCGAAGATTCTGTAGATATGCAAATTTATCGTTTGGGATTTGGGACGACGGCCCACAAGAGGTCACTGGAGGCATCGGACAGAAGGGTAAAAGATTTTCGTGGCAACCAAAACATTTTTGTGAAGCCATAATTCTGTGTCCGGTGATTTTCGTGAGACTCTTTTACTTATTCCCCGATCAACTTTTGCTGACGAACTAAATACATGCTTAAAATCATTTAATTTGTGGCGACGTGTAAAGAAACACGAATTAACAACTAATATGCGAGTGTTTTTGCAACAAGATCAAATTGCGATTATGTTTTCGAAGCAGTTATTAGATATTGGAAATGGTACGATCGCAGTTGACACCTCGACCGGATTAATTACACTACCCACGGATTTTTGTCGTCGTCGACTCAACAGAGGGAAACCATCATCTTTATATATTTAGGTACGCACTGCAAAAAAGACAAAAAATATAGTACATCAGAAAGCTATAAATTGATTAAGTGTATTTAAGTGTGTTTCGTTTAATGTAGATAAAAATGTTGTATAAAGTTTTGACCATATTTTTCATAAATAATATATAGGTGATACGAAGTTCATAGGATCATCTAGTTATTTTACAAAGGAGGAAGTGCTTCTCAATAATAAATATAATAATAGGTACAGTGCGTATAAAATATATGTTGTATAAAAATTGTTTTTTTTTTTTAAATTTTGAATGGGAATTTAATATTTCATAGGTATGGAATTAATACATATCACTAGGTATAATGGTAAATTAGTCTTTTGGAATAAGGAACTTCTGATTGGTGACTACCCCGAGCACCAAATCGCACAGAAGTAACGTTCTTGACGTTTTGAGTATTGGGTAAACTAAGAACCAGTTAGTGCAATGAGAGAAATTTCCTGGTGGTATTCACTATTCGTGGCAATAATAAACATTTATGGTCAGTGATAACAATTTAAATATTCTGGTATTCACGTAGTGGTCAAAAGTCGCCCTTAATCATTAAATAACTTTCTGTCTCAAATTTTTTTCATTGATAACACTAAGGCTCCTGAAACGCTATCAAATATCGCAAAAACAAAAGAAAATCGGTAGACAAACACAGGAGATAATGGTACTTAACTGTTTTCGAACTCCTTATCTATATAAAATACACACAAAAACACCAAATATACACACGATAATACCTTCTTCACACACGATAATATCAGATCATTTAATAGATGTTACACAACTAAACGTATTTTACACTCAAACTATTTTATAATATAAAATTTATTGCTTGATCCATGTGTAGCGTTTGAAGACTACAGCATCTACTGGTATTCCAATGTGATATGACTAGCGGTAGTAATAAAGAAACTTAAATTATCATTTTATACTGCACTTGTTCTGTTTCAGATTAGTGGAAGTTCCTAGGTCTTTTTAATAAGGTTGTAAATAGGTAACAATAATTGCATACCTACCTAAAGAATGTTCGATAGTAAACAAGTCTTGATTAACGTCACGTACAGATTATCTCTGATAAGACCGATAAGGAATTTTATTAAGTATTTATTATTATAATCGATCACACTTTAATTGTTTATTATTCTCAAGGGGAGACGAAAAAGCTTAAAATTAAAGCAGATAGCTTAAGCCATATAGTAAGTATTTAAAGAGTAAAAAAAGTCACTATTCCCTAAAGCGACGGGTGGCACCATAGAAGAAGAATTTAACTATACATATACTTTCGTAAGGACCAATTGTAATCCTTCCAGGAGTATTCCAGAATGCAGTTCCTAATCGAAATCTGGTTATAGCCACGATTCCAACCAATGTGAATATTAGATACTCTGTATTTGTCAAAAAGTTTCTCCTAGTATTCACCTCTATAAATCAGGTATAATAGGCAGAAGGTATCCATGCCGTGTCTATGTAAAGCCTATTTCTGATCTATTAACATTTCATCTTAGCGTTTCCATTGCAGACATTAAAGCGTCCCAGCGCAGAATGCAACAACATTGACAGCATTGTTTGTAGCTGCCATAAGGTCCTCCTGCGTGCAGGGACACGCAGGGCACGGTGTCAATTGCCGCCATTGTCTGTACCGCACCGCATGAACAGGTCACATCGGTATTGTGAAAATAACCCCACTTCACCATGTTTTCCTTGTTTCAGCTGATTTGAGTCCGAAGCCTATTTAGACTTCTAAACTGGCCATGGTATTTCGTGGAAGGTTCTCTGAAAGAGGAACAAATCGAGAGGGCAACAACACACACACTCTCTCTCTCCAGAATTTATATTCCCTGTGGACACTTGGCGGCGCTATACTTGCTAGTGGATATAGTATATTTACCGAAGTCGGCTTGAGACAACCAGTTACAATCCGGCAAGTTTCATTTAGGGTCGTATCCATTAACTTTGCATGAGAAGAACGACTCCATACAGGACTCTCGTATTCACCCACACAGAATGATAGCGCTAGTCCAGAAGTCCACAGAACATATGGCGAAGCTGCCAATTTAGTGGCAGTAAGGCGCTACAGTTAGTCGTTACGAACATGCGGTTTCTTATTGAAAGTCTCGTGGTTTTGACCGAAACTAAGAGAACCGTCCAGAAATACGCCACTCAATTTCCGACTATACAAATAAATTATGTTTATGTTATTTACTACAAAAACTTTGCAAACTTTCACGCTGAGCTGTCGTCGTCTTCGGCTGTCGCTGCCGCTGCCGCTGCCGCTGTCGCTGTCGCTGCCGCTGCCGCTGCCGCTGCCGCTGTCGCTGCTGCTGTTGCTGCCGCTGCCGCAGCCGCTGCCGCTGCCGCTGCCAGTGTTGGTGGTGCTGGTGGCAGTGACTATCCCTATTGAAATAAATCGCGGTCGGAACGAAAATCGACGTGATCGTCCGAAACAGGAACTGAATACATTTGAGAGTCGTCGGAGCGTCCCGAGATCGACTCACTGAGGCGATGGTCGTGTGGTATTGGTGTTTTTTTTTTAATTAACAAAATATTAAAATTAACATTTAAAAAATATTAACATTAATTATTAGCTTATTAAGCTTTCGCGAAGTGAGTGAAAATAAGTTGAACACAGAGTTAAAGAAGAAAGAAAAAATTAAGGACAATAACAAATTGTGTGTACTACGTTTGATGACATGTCAATTTTGCCACTTCATGTCTGCGGTTAATCCTATCGCACCAGCTAGCAGCTCCGCAGTCAGTTTTGTCCGGATCAAACATTGGCAGCGCGATGTCTCCGTCCTTATGACGTGTTGAGGAGACAGCATTCCGGATCGCCTTGAGAAGATCCCAATCTGTTCGCAGTCCATCTGTGCCTGACGAATACAATATGAAGATTAATTTTGAGGCATGAGATATGTCACTACAAAACAAAATTGATGTTTCTTTAAAAATACTAAATTAGTTATAGGATAATTTAGTTTTATTATTCAACATCAAAATAATAATACTTTTAATAATAATGTATTATCAAAATTTATATAGACTGGCATAATAACAATTTAATATCAATTAATTTCCATAAACTAGCATAATATCAACATGACGTTAATTAGTTTGTACAAATTGACATTATAACAACATTATAGACAGAAATTTACTTACTTTCTCTAGTTGTGTGCTCCGCCCCCTAGTCGACCAGACTAATGCCCGAGTGAATGAGTGAGGCAGGGTCTACTCTCGATGTGTACCTCTTTTGAGTGGGGATCTTCCGCGGCCCTTGGAGACGAGCCGGTCTTCCTTTGAGGCCCCCTTCGTTAGAAAGGACCTCGTTCGATAGAACCTATTAGAGGAGGAGCGGTTTAATCCGCTACTTCTTTAATTAACGGATTGGTGTGTTCCTCTGAGGACTTGAAAAGGTTGTAGAGTAGCCTTTGAAGACTTGCTGGATTGTGGGGAGTTTCAAATCACTGCGTAGGTTGGCGTTCCTGACGCACCAGTGGGCGTTGGTTGCCATTCTACAGAAGAGGTTTTGGACTATTTGGATTGGGTAAAGGACACTGGGATTCGCGTGTGCGAAGACAGGGACGGCGTATAACATTACCGGTCGTATACAAACCTTATAGAGTGTTCGCTTGCTTCTGAGGGATATTTTACTGTACCTCCCCAACAAGCTGTTGAGGCGGCTCATGTAATAGTGGGCGGAATTTGTCACCTTTCGGACGTGGGGCCTGAAGGTGAGCCTGGAGTCTAGCGTCACTCCCAAGTATTTGGTTGTGGGCTTCCAGGGGACAGGGGTGCCTAACAAACGAATATGGGGATCATCAAGTCCACGTATGATCTTATGGTGGAAACATATCGCGGAGCTCTTCTCTGCATTGATCTCGATGCGCCATTTGGAAAACCATTTTCCTAGCTCATTGACTGAGTGTTGGAATCTGGTGAGGACTTAGTTCAACCTCTGAGCCTGGTAATAGAGGGCATTGTCGTCAGCGGATAGTGAGAGTTGCACACAATTGATGGGGATGGGTATATCGTTAGCGTACGATATAAATAGTAAGGGAGCTAGCACAGAGCCCTGTGGAACCCCAGCCGCTAGCGGACGTGGGGTAGAGAGGACGCCTTCGTGTTTGAAACGAAAGGAGCGATCCTGAAGATAAGATGCCACTATACGGAGTATGCGATCTGGAAGGCTTAGTTGATGGAGTTTGTAGATTAGTTATTAGTTACAGCGTGGCAGTGGTGCTAGCGGGTCACGGTACACTTCAAAGTTAAGCGATGCGATGACGTTTGTGCGCGCGACAGTATGGCAAAAGCCCTAATAAAAATCAGGGATGTTACGGAGCTCCGTAACCGTAACTGAAACTATCGGATATCCGTAATAAAAATATATCCCTAACTGTAACCGAATCCGATAAATAAGTTTTGGATAATTTCGGATAGAGGCAGATTCTAAATAAAGCACGTTATGACTGGTTTACGCTGACCAAGACAATACTTAGCCGGGTCGTTCTCATTTTAGATATTTTTTATTATTTAATTTGTTTTTTCTGTGATTACAATACCAATAAAACCTAGAAACAAAATCTAACTTTGTAAATACATTATATAGTTTTTCCAAGTCGTAATTCATCTAATATCCGTAACCGAAATTATCCGAAACAATCGGATAATCCGAAATAATCTTACATCCATAACCGTAACCGAAACCGGTAAAATAATTCATATATCGATATTCATTTCCGAAATTTCATCTCCATAATATCTCTAATAAATATGTATTAAATCTGCATTTTAATTTTTTCCTTTATTTTTACATGTGGAGAATTTTCTCCCCGAATTTGGGGAATTTCGCTTTGATTTTTGGGGAATTAGTTAAATGGGTATTGAGAACCCTGATCTGTCACTAATTCATTAATATCAGAAAGTTGTAAATTGTGATCATAATTTTTTATTTTCAATAATCCGATTTGAGATATTATCGACTTATTCACATATTTTAACGTAGTTAATGCAGTAGTCTGTTTATTATTATTTTTGTAATAGGTATATGCGTTCATAATCATTTTGATTTGTGGGATTCGGTGTTGTGTTAATTTTTTGTAACTTTTACAAAAGGCTATTTACAAAGTAGTGTAAAAATGTCTGGCGAGGATAAGGTTTCGGGGGTACAAGATGACAGTGGAAATCAAGCTTTACAGACCACCGAGGAAGAAAATGGGAAGTCTTGCTGGGTATGCTTCGCTACCGAAGCTGACGACAGGCTAGCTGCGTGGGTTCAACCTTGTAAATGCATTGGTACTACTCGCTGGGTATGTGATTCATTCAATTTAAATCCCTTTATTTGTGGTATTTCTTTACTATATTTAACTATTGTTTTGATGTATATGAAAGTATAACAGTGAATTTGTACCAATTTCCTGGATAAGTTACCAACCATAAAAATATTTTCTTTTCATCACATCTTTGTTGACATGAATCTTTATGCACATGCAATTTTTTAGTCTCATGTGGCTATAATCGAAACAAGCAATCTTGAAAAGTTGTCATTCTGAACAAATGTTATACTTATATATAAACATAGTAAACATTTTTTTATTAATTTCCAATCAAGTTCAGTGATATCTATAATTTTATAAGTGGTTGTTGCTACTGTCATAATTACTCACCTTGTGCTCCTTGCATTGTAGGTATTAAAGAAAATTTTCATGCTAAATCATACTTTTAAGAGTATTATTTGAGTGATTATTTGGCATTAAAAACTAAACAAATTGACCTATATAGAAGTAAAAGTGAAATAATCAATAATATATGTATAAATAAAAAGTTGTGTAAGAATCTAAGTGGTAGAAAATTTATCGAGTCCCAAGTATCATGTTGTTTATAATCACATACAATATTTTTATATATTTATATTAAGATGGAGTCAATATGGTTTAATAAATTTTAAATTTGTTGCTTCACTTTAAATTGACTTCACATTAGGAACAATAGAGATTTACCATCTAGCATTTAACTAGGTAGCTAGTTTGTTTGCCTATTTATTATACAAAAGCAAAACAAATTGTCAGCTGAAAGTTCTAATGTTATTAATATCCTTTTATTTAAGATAGATCATTCCTTAAAGCATAAAAGTAAAATTAGCAGGGATAGATTTGGCCCTACTCTGGGTCAGTCTGAGCAAATATAAAAGTAATAAAAATGATAGCTGTGAAATGACATTTTAACTTTCCATCTAATACTGCAATATTTTTTTAAAGAATAACTTTTTTGTGCCCATTTGTTTTTCACATGAATTTGGAAGTCATCCTTATATAATACTAAAAATATGGTCATTTTGAGTACTGAGTTGTGCATAAATTGGAACAGCTATGATTATATATTTTAGCAGAAATTATAATTTAAACATTTAGCTATATTGGGGTAGCCTAAAACTCCTCCCAATCCTATGCTGGCAGATCAAGGTGTCTTAAGGGGCAATAGAAGCCAGCCTACTTGGTGGTAGGGCTTCGTGCGAGGATTATATTATCAGTATTATTATTAAGTCATTATTATTATTACTCATATTATTATCTTTCCGCGAAGCCTGCCTGGCTAGCTACCACCCTCCTGCTTGAGTCAGCTGCCAAAGGACTTGTCGTGTTCTGGCTGGAGGTTTGAGAGCCAGTAATTTATTTCTTACTTTCTTCTCATCTCCTAGCTGACAATAGTGACAGTGATACCTTTGGTTTGCTGATGTCCATAGCCGGCTGTGACCACTTACCATTCAGAAGCTCATTTGCTCCTTTCGTTGGCAAAAAAAAACAATAAATCATTTGATGAATTCTCATAATATTTTGTTTTGCAAGACAATCTAACAGGTTAGTGTTTGTTTTTAAGATACAAGCTAAATGTTATCTATTTAATTGTTTTCAAACATAAAAGTATATAACAAAAACAAGGGCAGAAACTCAAATACATTATAATACTAATTGTATTTGATGAAGTTTATGAAAAGTTAAAGTAAAAATATTTTAAGAAACTTTCAGAATTACAACTACTATGATATATAAAATATAACATCTTATAATAAATACATAAATAACACCATTGTTGTTGTGAAAAATAATTTAATTTCCATTTTCTCTTGTTTATGATTCACCAGTGATTGTGATATTTTTCTCCTTTGAAAGTATATTCTAGGTTAAGTCTAAGGACAATCAACTTCTTTTATCACTTAGTCAGTGTTGTATTGAGGAAAATGTTAACACATCTTGTTATTATTAGATATATACATATACACTTCATTTATTTTTTTGAACCTATTTATTAAATGAAGAATGTGGTACAATTGCTGCAAGATGAATTCCTTTGTACTATTGTGTGATATTAATTGATATTTTAGTTTTTTTTTTAATGTGTATGCTCCTAAGTTATGATTTCTGAATTGGTTCATGAGATTATTTCTTCAACAACAATCAAGACCTTTAAAGATATACTTTGTGTCACTCCCATGAATGTCAGGTATTAAATATAAAATGTCTTTTTTATGCTTTTAGTGGACAAAAGATCATTTTAACAAACATTTTTTATAAAATAAAACAAGAAATCAATTGGTTCAAATTAGTCTTTAATTTGTTGAATTTCTATATTTTTTTTCAACGAGATTATAAAAAATTTTGTACCTTAAATTACATATAATAGTCACGAAATTATCAATGCGCCCAAAAATATAAGTTCACATTAAAAATGCGTCATAATCAGAGATGAGTAATACTCTAATACTGCATTGAACTGTGCAATTGCACCAACTCCATATATTGTGGTGACTGAGCTAATTCACTTTCTCAAAATGTGGTAGCGTACTGCTCAGCTTCACTAAAAAAGTCACTCATTATTTGTGATGTTAATTGTCATAAGTCACAAAACACCACACAAGTCAATAACTCAATTCAAAACAATCTATGTTACAATGATGGTTAATTACACTGGTGAGATAATCGGTCTCATTCAGTCACTTGCTGAGCCAATGTTTATGTTGCTGGTGTTAAAACTATACCAGCACAGGCTACAAGTGGCGTGGCACTTGCGATTTACAACTCACTCAATAGAGAAATTTTGAGTTAAGTCAAAGAGCCAGTGCAGTAACCTGTGCTTGAGTTACCCAGTTGACAGAAGAAATTTACCTGGGTTACCCAACAACAGACAGCGGACACCGTATTGCGCGAACGTGTTCTAACCTGCACGCCCGCATATCCCTCCCTGCGGCCAGTCGACATAAAACATGACCAGTGAGCGCTACCAGTGCAAAGAGTGAGCCAAACAGACATAATACTTTCATGTTCAAGTAGTCTGAAAAACTGTCAGTTACCCGCAAACTCAGAGCCCAAAAGCTAGAAGGGAGTAGCTATGTAGCTGGATAATAATATATATAATAGCTAATAAAATTGATGTGGCAGTCTTTAAGTAGAGACTGAATGGGCTTTAATAAGTTAGTGTGTTCAACATCTTAATCTACATCACCACTTACCATCAGGTGGGACTGTTGTCAAGCAAAAACTTATTTTATTAAAAAAAAATCCCAGGCCCCAAATTAAGCAGTGCCTTTTTTTATGAAGTTTTGATACCCTTTAGTTGTTTATTTTTTTATTACTTTAGGTAAAGTTCAAGAAGTGCATAAATATATTAAAATTAAAATAATACTTATGATTTCAATTTTGTTGACTTTAGTTAAATGCATAATTTAAGTTGGAATTGTGAATAGCAATTGCCCAAATATATCTAGACAATATATACTTTAACAGTCTTAATCTTTGTGGCATGTTGTTATTGGTCATATTTACATAACATGTGATTAAATTAAAATAGCTGCTGAAGTCACATTAAAACATTGTGCATATATAATCTACAACTGATAAGTAAATTTACTGCAGAAAAATTTCTGCTGCAGCAATAAGTTACTTTCATTTGGTAAAATTTGCTTAGTTTGATTCATGTCTATTTTAACTCTGAGTACAGTGATATAATTATATAAAAGTCATGTAATCAATAACATTCACAAAGTGTGGCAATTTGCAATTCATTGCACAAATACTTTTTGTTATCTATGTAGATAAATATAAATTATACTATTTGTTCAATTGAAGGTTATATAATTAAATTTATCACTGAAAGTGTTGCTCATTTGGACTAATTGTTTTTTTTTCCAAATGATTACTTCTATTCTGGTTAATTTAGGGCAGTGATAAAGGTTGTTGAACCTTTTGTGTTTTTGGTTTTTTACATATTACGTAAAGGTAAATTAGGTAAGATTTTAAATAAGTGTCACTTACATATATTGCTCTAATATGATACATCTATAGACTTTAGTTAGGGTGAGTACAAAACTTTATTTGGAGATTGTTGTTGAATAGAGGGTGGATGTATTGCGTCTGCTTTGTCTGAATATCACACCTCCATAGGGGCTATACATGCCAGCTAAAGGAACATTGTTGATGTTAGCTACAAACAGCCCATTATTAAATGCTGAAAGGCTCATTTTAACTTTGTGGGTGGTGACCGTTTCTATACAGGGCAAGTGTATTCGGCCCCAAAATAACACAGCACACGCAGACACAGTATAACTGTAGTAAACATGACGGTTGGTGTAGCTCTTCAAAATGTCGCGGTCAACTTTTTCAGCAGGTTGTTGCGTGTGCTGACGTTTTGCTCGATGTTCGTGCAGTTTTGCTTCATTGTCACGCTTTGATCGAGGTTTACGTCTATCATATTTATATTTGGGAAATTTATCATTTATATGTTGCCGTGTGACTTTTAGATGCTTTGTTACGGTGGTGGTATTCACAAACTTCGGTTTTTTAATTTTTCGGCCTTTGTAATATTCGCCGAACTGGTTCAGGGATGAGGTTAATGTTAATTACTATAAGCTAGTAAAACTTTTATTGTTATGAAAAATTGAAATGGGTATAGTATCGCCAATTCTCTAACCAGTCTCGTGATTCCGGAATCAAGCTCCCATGTCACAATTAAAAATCTTCTGGTATTGTATTACTCTCCAAATAATATGAAGTTAGTCCTCAGAAGAAGCAATACTATGATGTTCATGGTTTGTTCTGGATGCGAGTGCTCTGTGGAAGGTAGTACGCATTTCCAATTGTTATTACCAAATTGGTAAAATATTTCAAACGGTTGCAGATACTTTTTTTATCTGTTTTAATAAGTTTCTTAATGGAGTCTCTTCAGTCCGTTAGTGTCCTATACAATGGGAACAAGGTCAAGTGACAATCAATTACACGAACAATTAATGTTAAATGAGTATGTAAATTCCAAATGTTAATTTTATTATATACAATAGTAATAATGAGGCAAACAGTGGAATTATATGTGTAGGTCCAATACATTTGAATGCGATTGCCTCATGGTGGATAATTATATGCATGCTTAGCTGCATACCTCCCATACATATATTCGTTGCGATTTAACAAACAAATGTCTGTTTTGTTGTTGTTGTCTAAGTAGTTAAAATATAGCTACATAAGGCTACGTAACACTTTTCTCGGTACACAAACTTTTTCTTAAATTGCTACTTGCCATCAAATCTAATGGATGTTGTTGGGATTGAAATATTTAGGATGCGATTAGAATCCAACGTCAGCCGTAATTTGAATCCCACCTCAATATTTATCACCTAACCAGCACTGTTTTGCAATACAATAACGTGATGCTGTAACAATCATTATTCATTAATTTAATTATTTACAATGTAGTCAAATATACATTCATCCATTTTAATCTCTGTCTGTTATTCATTTCGTCCGCATCTTAGCAAGAATTCGAAATAACAGTACCTTTGTACTACTAACCTTATAAATATATTTTTATAAGTGGAAAGTGTATTATAAGTAAAACAAATGGATTCATGTTTTATCGACAGGTATAAACCAAAAACAAGTTTGGTCGAATTCGTGTAGTGTACCAACCAGCTGATCTGGCATGTTATTAACACTACATACATACATTCACCAAAATTAATATGCGAGTTTGCAATTGTATGTTTATTAGTAACGGCACATTATAATGAAATCTTTGTTGTCACCCTTTTTCAGTGATACAATAGGTATTGTTTGGACCAATGGAAAACTAACATGTCGGTTTGATAAAGTATTCATTTTCATCTCATGCATTTACCCTCCCTCGGCAAATATTTGAATTGTTGATTTCGGTTTAAATGCTGGCATTGACATTGAAACCATAAAGTTAACTTTGACGACTGGATTTATTGAATTACTCCATCGCGAACTCATCATACTTTCAATCTATTGCAGGTTCACCAAAGCTGTCTACAGAGGTGGGTGGACGAGAAGCAACGTGGCAACATCAGCCGGAAGGTCCTCTGTCCTCAGTGCAAAGCGGAGTACATCGTTGTATTCCCGTCAATGGGTGCTTTCGTGGCACTTCTCGATGCGCTGGAGGAGATCACACATAAGATCAGTCCGTTCATAGCGGGAGGTGTGTTGCTCGGTTCCATTTATTGGATCGCAATAACATATGGGGCTGTGACAGTAATGCAGGTCAGTTGAAAAGATTTACTGTAACGTGTGAAGATGACTACCATTTTCGGTTGAATTAAAAGATTTGTGGTAAATCTGTTTAGATTAAAAAAAAAAACGTTTATTTCATATCCTTTTCTTTTTTACGTCTACATAATTGTTTTTTTTTTCTTTTAACGTCTTCTTATGGTTTTTTTTCTAACTTACGTCGTAATCTTTTCATTGCTTTGTTGCTGGTGTATATAAAAGATCCGAACATATGTAGAATAATAGTAGCCCGACCGTTCTTTAGTCATAAACACGTTAACGTCGTGGCGACTGATCTCTGTTTGCAATAATTTTCGCACATAAGCAAATAGGTTTATGTGAATCTGGTTTGATTTTCTTCAAAGTTTGACGTCTATTTATATGCCTTTTATATTTACGTCTATGTAATATTTTTTTCTCAACTAACGTCTTCTCAAGTTGTTTCTTATTTATTTCTACTTATAGTCCTGTCATAATTTGTATACTAAATATTTTCTTCATTACTTTAAGGCAAATTTTCAATGTATGATTAGAAATAGTGCTTCTGCATTTCTGAATTCGAACTTTTCTATATTACTTGCGTATATAAAAGCTGCGAACAATAAAATCACAACTGCTCCCCAGGTATAATCACGTCAACACATTGGGGATGGAACTTTATTTGTTAAAGATTACGTCTTCTTTATAATAATCTTTTGTTTACCTATCATTACTGGTTACCCCCCCAGTTAAACTTATGAATACTTAATATTGATGTGATCGTGTGTTCGATCAAATTGTGTTGTTGTGAATGTAATGTTGATCTTTGGAAAAACTTCGAGTCTTAACAATTTGAACCTTCATACTAACCTGCACGCAAAAATTCAACAGTCCAGAAGTTCGGAGACGTCCTACACGTCAAGAAAAATATCCACACAAAAAACCCAGACCAAAGATATGTGCATGTGCACAATAAATTATTATCTGTGATTGATGACAGTTGAAGATGCGAAACAGGACTTGATCCGTAGGGTTTATTGTCGATACGGTTTAGTAGATATTATGGCTAAAGTTGTCAGTTTATATTTCACGCTTGTCATTCATATGTCTATCTATTGTATTCGTTCGGAAATGAAGTTGCGTTGATAACTGCAGAACTATTGCGACGTCTTACAGCGATTTCGGTAGCTTGAAGTGATTTTGGTAATTTTTCGGTTTTGCACAGAGACAAAATAGATTCTCAATACAAAACATTTACGCTTTCTTTTTTATAAGGTTTTTTCATACATGAAATACAAAATTCAAGCCTTCAAGTTGATGTCGTGGGGGAGATTTTCCTGTATCTGATGTATAGAACCGTTAAATTAAGAAAACAAAAGTTGATGGTAATGAAATTCAAAGTCACCAATGTGAAAAACTGAAGAATAACTCAATTATTAAGTTGTCAAGAATTAAGAAACGAATAAAAAAGACAATAAAATTACATGATACAGACGTAAGAGAACAGTACGCGCCTTAGTATGCTTTGCTTTTATGAGATTCACGTGTCGTAATGACGCCCATTTATGAACTTACAAAAACAAGTTAAACACGCCAAAAATATGAGCACTCTAATAGGGATGTTACGGAAATTAAATTTCGGATCTGGATACGGATATATGAATAATATTTTACCGGTTTCGGTTATGGTTACGGATATGTAATTATTTCGCATTATCCGACTATTTCGGATAATTTCGGTTATGGATATAACATGATATAGGAATCGAAAATAATATATGATGTATTTAGGAGGTAACACTTTCACATCATTTCTAGGTATTATCGTGTATCACAATCATATAAAAGAACAATAAAACCATAAAAAATTAATGTTAAAAATTGTCTAAAAATGAGAACGACGCCACATATCACATGGCTAATGTATCAGCTCGGCCGGCGAAAACCTAGCATAACGAGTTTCATTTGGACTCTGCCCCTATTCGAAATGTTTTTATTGGATTCGGTAACGGTTTCGGATATTCGGACACTTTCGATTACGGTTACGGAGCTCCGTACATCCCTACCGTGTAACTACGTTTGCGTGTCGACCTTGTAGTTAGTTTTAGCTCTAAAGGTATTCTAATTTGAGCGGAAGAGCCTGATGACTGACAATTTAATATCATTTGATTTAAGATTTACGTATAAAAGTAGGGGCCAGGCCCTATTCGTTCTGGTTGAATAGTAAGTAATAATCGCACTCTCTCTTTGTAATATTAATAAATATATTTTAATGAAATTTATTCGCAAAGATGTTTAAAAATAACACTGAACTTGTTAAAATATGGCGTGACTTTAGAATTATTTCGTTTTCATTATTGTTTCCTGCGTTCGTGACTTGTATTCGCTGTTTAATCATGACGTAATTAAAACAACATTAATATATGTATATTTATTATAATAATTGGGCAGTATCGAAGAGCAGATAACAACCGGTTCCGGTTAAGCGGCGAACCGCTAAAAATGATTCCAATTGGGCAGCAATGCGTCGGTGGTACCCGGTTGTAGAGATGTCTATCGGCTGCGGTGGTAACTTACCGTCAGGTGGCCCGCCTGCTCGTTCATCGGCAACTGACATAAAAAATAAAACCTAACCAAACTTCTTTTTCAGCTTCTTTTTTGTCTTTATGGCAATGAAAATGCCCTTTTTTTCAGATTTGTAAAAAGTCCGGAATAGAAAGAAATAGCTACCGAATGTGCAAAGAAAAAATATTGAAATGTTATTTAAAAGTTTAAAAACGTAAAACAATACAAACAATGCCATGTACTGGTTGCAAACGGAAATTACTTTCTTACCCACTTCAGAATTGTTATAATTGAATAGAGAACAGCCTTATAATTCTATTTCAGCATCGCCAGACGTATTTAAATTATACTAGTGTTCGGCTAGTTGCCGAAATTAATAATACTAACATTCTGTTTCCAACGTTTTTTTTATAACGCTCGTCGTGCTTCCAATAAAAAAAAAGAAAATCAGTTTATTAACAGAGGAGAGAATTTTTTTAAAGTGTTTTGTCTATCTTATTTATATGTACAAGTAGAGAATTTTTAGTTTTTTAAAAAACCTTTTTGTTCATTGGTAACACAAGCTCACAACTACCAACCAGAGAGAATACAAAGAAAATCGGTAGATAAATAGAGAGGAAAAATGGTATTAATAATACATTATCTTGTTTGAAAGAACAAGGTGCAGTCAGAAATAGTTACTGTGCCATCATCTGTCTTGGTCATGTTTTAAACACATTGAAGCAAAGTTTATTCACTTATTATTTTTCCGTCGTAACTCTAAAAGATGCCGAATACAAATAACAATTGTAGCTGTACATCATGTTGTGGGGTTAAAAAATTAACATGTTTCTTTTCGTGACAGACTATTTAGCGAGTGAAATTTAGTCAATGATTCTGTAACGGTAGATTCGTATGTATTTATTCGCTGGCGTCATTGTTGTTTAACGGAAAATGAGTAGTTTAAGCAGCAATTGGTTAATTTGGCTCTTAAAATATATATTTTTAAAATATGTATGTGCTACTTTTGTGCACTTCTCTTTGATTAAGTGACATTCCGAAACTGTATTATAAGCAATTATATTATGCTTGTACGTGCATTACCTACCTACTTGAATGAAATGAGTTTTTGTTCTGAGAGATCAAAGATCCAAGACCAAATGTTTGTTATTAGATTGTCAGATTTGTTGCCAAATTTTGTCTCGTCGGCGTCAAGTTATTCGAGGAAATCATGTTGTAATTATAAACGTAATTTTACAGGTGGTAGGCCACAGGGAAGGTCTGGAAATGATGGAGTCGGCCGACCCGCTGGTCCTATTGGTGTTACTGCCGACCATTCCGGTGACGCTCATCAGCGCCAAGATGTACAACTGGGAGGATCCCGTGTTGCTGTTTCTGAGGAAGTACTGCGCTAAGATACCTGCCCTCGCTTACATCTTACCCTTTGGCAGGTGAGCGTTACAAACATGGCAGCGAAGCACTCGTGGCAGGACGGTTTCTGTCGATCATTACCGAGTTAGGCAACTGCAGGCGCGGTCAGTAGTTAGATGGGTGATCACTAGTGGCATGGTTTCTTCACAGTTTCCGTGATTAGGAGGGCACAATAAGCAGTCGATCACGGGGTTACTGTTGAATGGCATTTGTTATGTCGTGTCCGAGGCCTCCGGGCGGCCTCAGAGATTGGACACTCGGTTGGAATTAGGCTCCACAGCTGTTGTGTCAACAATTGCCCGGAGAGATCAGTGCCGTGCAGTAAGCTGTTATAGGATCGAAGCTTACCTTAGATATATATATATGAGTACATTTTATTGATGTATACATATGTATATAAAAGACGATTACAACGGTGTAATTTCACGACACAAAAAACAGAGACGAGAGTCTGGAAGTTGGAGCTGTAAGGAAGTAATGTATCACATTCGCACCGTATATGCTGCGATAGACTTTAAGAATGAGAGAGACAGACTTAATGTCCTTGGGCGCTTCTACAGATGAAGCGTGCCAGTCATGACAAGATTTATATGGCAGTCCTATGTTACTTCCCCGCGAAATGTTAGATGAATCCTGTTAATCGCGTCTCCATATTGTTCTCCGTCATACAAGTTTTATATAACATTCGTATCTCTTGCTTGTAATAAATTAGTAAAAGAGAATTAGTAGAATATTATTGTCTTTATTTCATTACTAAACAAGGATCAGTTAGGGTTTGAATACAGAGGTTGTGAAGTACTTTTGGCTACCGCTGGTTGTGTATACAAATATTATGTAATGTTAAACGAGCCTTGACCGTGTCCTCATCGTATGTTTGTCTCATTCCAGCGCGGAAAGCGACAGGGGTGCAGTCGTCAGTGGGCAGACGAACAACGTGAATCAAAACAACACCAGTTCTCATCTCTCACCGACCAGGATATTCTGCTCGGCCCTCCTTTTGCCCACCATCTCGACGATCATTGGCAAGATTTTCTTCCGCTCCATTCAGAACAACTTGCACAGAACTATTCTCGGCGGTCTCACGTACATCACGATCAAGGGAGCTCTTAAGATATATCACAAACAGATGCTCTACATCAGACAGTCGAGTAGGAAGATTTTGGATTACACCGAATCGAACCTTCAGTTGTACAGGAGTTCCATCGCCACGAGTACTGCAGACGTCGCTTCCGGCACGAGAGACGACTCCGAGCAAGTCGTGTAGATCGGTAGACAAGGTCAAGCTTCGTTTGTTCGGGAAATTTCGTTAAAGTTCGGGGAAACGAAGGTGTTCGAACCGTGCACTGATAGTAGTGGTTCTATAGTTTTTATATTGATCGGTGTAGTGTGCTTGTGTATGCGTGTGTGTGAGGTTATCGATTTATTGGCTAAACATTTGTATGGATTTTCATTTGTCCCTTAGTTTTAGTCTGGCTGAATCATTCAACATTCTTGCTGCCTTGCAAGCGATATCGCGTTACATAGAGATCGGATAAAACAGAGGCACAATTCGCGTCGCATTATTGCTGGCATTAAGTAGCTTAACCTTCTAACAGCCCAAAGGTTTTGAAGACAACCATGCTCTCTTAATACAGGTGATATTTCACGTCTCAAAAGTATTAATAATGCAATGAAATCAGTTATATTTCGTCCTTAAAATAAGATGTAATATTACGTCTTTGTAGAAGAGGTGGTGGGAGGTAGAAGACGTGTCATACTTAATTTTTGATTAAAAAAAGCCTGGAGCATACTGGTCCATGCTGCTCCAATATTAACTGCCACTAAATAGATCGGGGTGTCACGAATATGTTACGATAAATGTAAAGTATTCGATTATAGGTTTCTGTGTGTGGAAATCCAAAGTGTATGCATCTGGATATACACATATATGTACTAATGTAATTGTGGAGAGTTGTGAAATTGCCGTCAATTTAAAGATAAAAGGTAGCTCTTTTTTATATCTATTCAGTTTTTTATTGTAACTGGCGTGAATGTCTTTTTTGCATTTTGCAATTTTGTTGCATTATTTTACATGTAAATAAGTTGCTATTTACATTTATTAAAATAAAAAAATCTCTATAACAAATTATTATTCAACTCATTAAAATCGTAAATGAATGAGTCATTATGAGGTACCATCTAATACGAACTCTAAGGAGGCGGAAATTAAGGTCAGATTACCAAAATATTAATAAAATACAACTAACTATGTAACAAAATCAATTCAATATAACAAAGATGATAATAATTTTATAAGAATTCTTGCAAGTTTATAATATCATTATTTTTAAATTAATACTTTTTGTCTTATAACCCTCATATAGGTAATCTGTGTTATTAATCACACGCAGTAAACAATCATAGAAAGATCCGGATTTTTTTTATACAATTCTAAATTAAAAAAGCGGTGCTTCAAATGCAGTTCTAAATTAAAAAGTTTTAAAGGTACCCACGAAAGTGTCTTAGTGTTTAAATTGCACTGCACTGTACGATTTTACGTTGGTGGATTTTGAGCAAATAAATATATTTTGCCCCAAATTTTATTAGTGAAGTAGTTATTTGAATAGTTATTTTAATAGTAAGATAGATAAAGTACGCAGCTCCATTGTTGTACATAAGGTCAGTAGGATTTTTGATGAAGTTGGTCACATAAAAATATGCAATAAAAAAAAAATTATCAAAAAATTTGTATAGCGGTACATCTACGCGGGTAATCGTTGAGCGTTTTATGTTTTAAAATTACTACATCAGGCCGATAATATTTGGCGTTTTGGAATAGGGGTATAAATAAGTGACGCGATTAAGGGCGCCATACATTTTTGTAGATGATGCGCTACGCTAAGCTTTGTCGACCCCGTAGACCAGTTGGTAATGACCCCGCTCACCGATCGAAGGAGACATTTCTGGGGCAGACAAACTTGTGTTCTCGGGCGATGGTTGTTTGTTATGTCTGTATGTGTAAGTCCACGCCACCTGCAACACAGAATCCTAGTTCGTGTGTGACTGTTTACGTTTGACACTGGTACGATGGTGGTGCGTACAATTTTCAGCTCATATTTGTAATGCGAACTAAAATAGACATATATAATAGATAGATATAATAGATGCGAAAGATAATAGAAATTACCAAGAAACGTAGTCCACGGATACAATTTTTTTGTGTTTAGTGTAAAAGGACTTATTAAACTTTTTGGACTGGTTAAACAAATACCAAAAATCGTTCCAAACATGCAAAAAAAATTGTTTTGACAACCGATATTTTGAGTCATGTTAAAACAAAGAATTGTTTATTTTACAGAGAGTAAACCATATATTTACATATTGTTTTATAATAACAATTGGCCTTACATTGTCGTTCATGTGCCTTTGTCGGTTATATGATACAGATATGATTAATAGAAGTTTAAAATAACATTATTATACAATTGTAACTTTGATAATGACTGATAGAATATTTTATTTACAATTCCCGGTAGCATGACTGTGAAAATCTTGCCAGGGTTAAAGATGTTCAATATTATGAATTCCTATCTCAATAATTATTCGATAAAAAATAATCTATTCTAAATTAATAATACAACGCATAATATTGGCACAGTGAGTTTATTATTTAATTTTTATTATAAGTATATACAGAATGGGATTATGAACTTCATGTACCTATAAGTTTGTGTATACTTTGATTAACAATCTGTATGTAACTAACAATGGGTAATAAATTACCCACTTGGTTTTTTATTGCCATATAAAATTGTATTGTTATCATATATAATTATTTTATAGTATATTACATATAATTATTATATATTACTATCCTTGGTGCATTTTCATTGTATTCTTTTTGTTATGTTACAGTGTCAACTTTAAATTAATAATTCTTTAAACAGCTAAATTTGACTGCATATAGTTTTAGTTCTTATAATAATATATACGAAACGCACATTTAAAAGAGTCATGTAAAATGTTTACTGTTCTATCTGGTGGCGATTGCGATTAAACTCGCGATTTGTGTTGATTATGTACGTAGAGGACCTACTACTACCTTAATTCGTATAAAATGCATTATTTGCAATGGGCACATGGGAACATGTCTAAATTGTAATTAGCGATTGCAATGTGCCAGCTTTCACGGAGCTCTTGTCCACAAAATACAATGTTACAAATGGGTTTTATTGAAGAAATATGTTCATTATATTTAGTAATGACGGAACTAATTTATATTATCTGAGATGACGATTATTATTATTATCAGTTTTTCGACTTTGGCCGAGCTAATTAATGCTTCGTAAAACATAAATGTGGATACGAGCTGCTTTTGTGAAATTTGCTAAGAATTACGTTGCTTTTTCACAATAATTTGATTTTCGTGTTTGCCTTTGATGTTTGGTAAGATAGCTTGGTACAAAAATTTTTCACTCGCCAGCGACATTCGTATCGATGGAGTGGTTGGGAAAAATTATGACATGTTATTAATTACAAACAAGAGATACAAAATAGTTACAAAGTTGGCATCATTCAGATACGAGCTAATACATCTAGATATTGTTTTGGTAGTGTGTACATGGAGATGAGTACTTTTGGTCGATTTGTGTTGCTATGGAATTACAACTACAATTACTAATTATAACAACTGTATGTGTTCTATTTTATATTTTAAAAATACGTCTATTTGTGCACATCATGCAAAAACAGCTATATTATACATCTTTTGGAATTTACTCCTTGAGAATGGAATTATATATGAGGCCGCCGGTGTAGAAAATTATGAGTGAAATTTTGTCACGTGTTAACCAAAATGTGTTACGTTTTTCTGGGCAACTTTTATGTTATACTCATGTATGTGTAAACTTGTATACAGCCCGTAAGTACGCTGTATAAATGTATGTATATGTACATATACAATACTGTACACCATCTATTTATGTTATATATTTGTAACTCAAAGATGTTAGTACTCAAGGAGTTAACTTCAGTCGTGCTTCGGAGCTGACACACACATTTCTTATTCTTTCATATTTCTTATTCCTTTGGATCTTAATGTACAAAAAAAATATAGTCCTGTTTAATATACATTTATTCCAATTGTATTGTTTACAAAAATATATCAGGTTTGTCAACTGCTGACTTTAGTAAGTTTCATCTTAATTTTACAGTTTTTAATACCACATGGGCAAATCCATCTTTTCCATAACAACTCCAATTCTTTTATGTGATACAATAAGTGCGGTAAGATATAAATATTATAAAGTTCTTGTTGAATGCTTCAACAAAATCATAATATGTCAATGTCGGTAAATACTGTCAATTATCAAGCTATGTTTTACGGTTTTAATGAATACGTACCTTCGAGATATAACTAACCGTGCTGAAGTGATAAATGTTGCCAGTTTAGCGGTTTGTTTTATCATGATAACGTTGTTTGACTTTATGTACATCGTACACTATCTTTTGGATAAAAAAGGTGAATGAAAACATTTTAACAAAAAATGAATAGGAAATTAAAATATTTCCAAAAATGGACCAACAAAAAAATGCAACTACTTACGGGTTATAGATGTAGTAAAATTTATAGCTTAATAAATCACTTATCTAAGAATGTATCACAGATAATAATGAAGCAGCTAGTATCCATAGATATTCGTTTATTTCTTAGGAAGTGAAAATATATTCTTATTTACCTGCACGTCCATAGAATCTAATTTGGTCATTAGCTTACACGATATCATATGCTAATTTGGTACACTTGAATGTTAATATATTTTAGTTTATACGATTTTTACATGAACGATAATTTGTACATTATGCTTGTAATTTTTATATAAACACTTCTTGTAGCCTACAAATGTATCAAACTGTTGTGTTAAAAATTTACCTTTTACTACTATCCACACGAATGGTAATGATCATTCGTTGTGATTGATTTCAGTATATACTTTTTGTAACGGAAAAGCTCAAGGGATATAGTGACGTGTAAAACTGTATGCCAGTTGCCAGCACTATGTCGGAAAGCCCAATGATTTTTTCCATTTATTGTTACTTAATGGATTATTTGTATATTATATCCCACGTTTCAAACTGCCTTCCCATCACAGTCGGCTATTTGTATAAATGTAATATTTAAATAAGGCTCGACTAAATATATTTTTTTATTGGAGATAATTCGTTTTATTTATTGTACGTTAAAAACTTTGCAAAACTCATTATTATTGACAATTTGTTATATCTGTTGATATGACGACGTGGTTACGACTTTTCTTTGATTTTTTTTGCTGAAATCATGACTAGGGTAAATTGTTATGGTAGCTGATACTGTATATTTGGATTTGAATTTAATTTATTTATATCACTCCCTACAATTATCATTAGGGAAGTTATTGATATGAAATTTCGGATTTGGATATGGATACGGATATATGAATAATATTTTACTGGTTACGGTTACGGTTATGAAATTATTTCGGATTATCCGATTGTTTCGGATAATTTCGGTTACGGATATTACATGATTCACGATTAAGAAAAATGTTTAATATATTTATAGGGTTTATTTTTATTTCTAGGTTTTATCTGGTTTTACAATCATAGAAAAGACAATAGCCAAAAAATAATTAATAATAAAAACTGTCTAAAACTAAGAGCGATGCGGCTAGTGTATCGGCTCGGCCGGCGGAGACCTGGCATAACGTGTTTCATTTAGACTGCCCCTATGCGAAATTACCAGAAACTTTTTTAACGGATTAGGTTACGGTTTCGGATATATTTTTATTTCGGAGATCCGATAATTTCGGTTACGGTTACGGAGCTCCATATCATCCCTGATTATAATAAACAAATTTTAAAGTGTAAGTAAATTTTAAATTTGTAGTCAATTTAATATTAAATGTTTAATAGAATTTTTTGTTATACCAGTCTAATGTCATTGAGAAAATGTTAATATTTCACTTGCAAATAATAACGTGCAAGCTGAAAAAAGGTGTTGTCCTGAAAGTCAACACAGTAGTATAAAGAACATCCAAGTGTCATAAGACCTTTTTATAGTTATTATTTAACATTAAATTCAACTTTTTTCTTTACTCTAAAATGTTATCGTAATTTTACTTCTAAGTTATCGTAATAAATTTGCATGCTGTAACTACCTGTAAGTGGAATTAGATGTAAGAAAGCTACTTTAGACTACTATTATGTAAAACAATGTATTGTCACATTTAATTCTGTTGGTGGTTCAATTATATAAATAAATAAAGGATAACGGGGTGTAAAAATTTTGAGGCGTAAATTAATTTGGCCTTCACAAACTTAGTGAATTTATAGAAAAAAGAAACGAATTTTTATTTAAAAATAAATATAGAAGCTTCAGAATAAATACTCTAGGAATAAATAATTAGTCAGGAAGTCTAACTCAGAACAAAATCCACACAAAAAGTGGCCCTACTTCAATCCAAAACGTATGATTCAAAATACAAATCACATACGAGGTCACAAATGGACATACTTTGGAATTGGTTTAAATTCAGAACGAAAGTAAGGATTGGTTCGCGCGCGTACTGCAGTGTCGACTATGACATCCGAGTCATAGCGGCGTGGGCGATATTATGCAATAAGTGTACCGGACCAATTCAATAATAAAACAATATTATTGCACTATAAACAATGTTTTTCTTAATACATTTGCTCCAAAAGTAGACTTTTCCATGTGTGTTTAGCGTGCGGAAAGTTATTCTTTTCTCCACCAAATGCATGAAGGTTTTTAATCAAAAAGTTTTCTTTACAAATTTTTTGTATTAAATGACTATTTTACAGCGTAAATACTATTTACACGTAAATTCAATTTAAAATATTTTTTTTAATATATAAGTATAATGTATAATAAATAAATAACGCAATTAAAATTATTTTGAATTTAGATAAATTATTGTCATTGAATTGGCTGAATGCATAGAATCCGTTCTCTTTATGTCCCGAGAAAACTTATTAAACAAACAAACAAAGCCGGCTATATAGCCTACAATTTCTGCTACGGTTTCTGGCAGTTGAAGGTTAGCGTCTAACATCACAGGCATCCAGTCAGACTCTTGTCTTTCTAGCTGAACTGCAGCTATTCACTTATTTTTTCGAACTGGATCGGCAGGGAAACTAATAGAAAACAAAATATTAAAAACAAAATTTTATCGTTTTACATTTCTATATTTCGTGAAGAAAAAATAATACCTTATAAATTAGGTAAAAAATGACTTCATGTTACACATATTAAACATCTGGGTTTGATAACGTACTTGAACATTTTTGAATTTAATTATACAACAATTTTGCTACTTACTAGTGAAAAGAAATCCCTGGCCATTTTAATTTTTTATTGCTCCTCCACCACTTCACAATACATGTTGGCATGATTGTTTACAACTTGTAAAATCGAAACCGTGTACAAGAAGATTTGACGTTTTTGATGTACTCGCTTGCAAGACAGAAGTTCGATTATACAAATGTACTCTGTGAGTTCGACTGATGGCGCTCTGAACACGACTTTTGAGCCCCGCCTCCTTGCCCACGACTTTTGTTGGATCATTTTTTAACGCAGTTACATTTCCTGCCTTATTATTTATACGTAGTAAATACTATATATATGGTATAATACATTTTATGTACATTTTATGTATTAGATGCTTAAATAAAGACGTGCGGGATTTTTTTAAGCTAATGATGGATTTATTCATTGTTCCCGTGGATTACCTACTTGGTGCTAATTTCGACATTTAGTAATGAATAATTATTATAATCCACCAGCCGTGTTCTTAACAATTACATGCCAATAACACTCTTAAACTATATTTAACCTGTTTATAATGCAATTTTTACGTGACCTTCACGTGACGACCGACGCCGATAAGAGCCAGAACATCCGATAAAATAATGCATTAGTTTTGTATACAGTAAATTGTATTAACGTCCCGTCGCCTAATCATTGAATTGTATCACAAGCTGAATAATAAACATAATTAAGTATAATGATAATCTATTTCATGATCATAAAACCCGATATCGGCTGATAGCATATCGTGTCTTATCTAGACGCTTATGGTAAATAGCAATTTGCTAAAACAATGCAGTGAGCTATCGCCTACAATTTATTATACACGTGTTATTATTTTGCAAGTGAAAAGTTTAAAGTAAGTGATCAGGGTATAGGTATAAGGTAAGTATTTATAGATTAATGCTCCTGAAACTTTAGGTATATCTACTTAAACTAATTTAAACTAAGTCAATGAAGTTATTTTTGGTTCTTTAGGTGTAGTAATTTTTAAATACACTCAGGTATATAGGATGTCATCTTGGCATGAGCTAAGCAGGTATGCCATAAATGTTAAATAAATATGAGTATTAAAAACTTAAAGCCATTTTAGCCCCTACAGGGGTCAATTTTGGTGAAATCCTAAAAATTACGGTTGAGATATTGTCATTCAACAATAAAAAAATATTGTCTATTCTTTTTATTATAATAACATTTATAGATAGGTACTGTACTACTGTAATAAATCACACTTGTATTATTGTCCAGTAATGTCAGTAGTTTATCTTTTACATATAAGATTCATTTGATTAAAGTTTAAAGATGAATTTTCGTTTTTACGAAAGCTTTCTTTCTTACTCACCTTGCTTTACTTGTTTCTTGGAGTAAAGCAAGGTGAGTTTAAAAGAAAGCTTATTCCTGCCTGCTTCTTTAAAAACGCCTGCCAAGTGGGAACTTACTAATCAGTTGTTAGAAATGCAATATTTCTGACTTTGATATTAGATAATTTTAAACAGATAATAAAGTGATGACGATCTCAACGAATACAACGATAAAGTCAGATAAGATTGTAGTTATACTTTTCTAGTAACAATTAATTTTTGTTTTAATCGAACGATTCGGTTTATCATAATAATATAGTCCTGTTAATATCAGTAAGACATTGATTTTTCAAGATAACACTTCAGTTATAATTAGATTTATTCGAGTAAAAACAATTTTATTTCAAGTTATTTATTTGTTCATTTGCCAAGTTACAGTTTTGAAAATAGCTTTAAAAATATCCACTAGTCCAGACAACGGTTTTATTTCTAAATTGTATCTGATTCTTTCAGCTTTAATCTAACATGTGTAGGTGACAGAGGATATCTAACGCCCGCTGAAAAGAAAATTCCCACATACCCCAAACTGTATATAACTATGGCCAAATTCATCAAGTCGATCTTCAATACGTCGGAGAGAAGAAAGAGCTCGCGTTTCGAAGACGGCGTGGATGACAAGGATCTTCCGCCACCGCTGAATGGCAGACGGACGCTTTCTATCTCCAGGTCTGGGAGAATGAAGCAGGCGAATCGGAAACGGCATTCCTTATCATTAGAGGTTTATGGAGAGGTAATTACTTATTTAACGTTGTGGGGTGACGTGTGTGTGTTTATGTTAATAGTCTACAAACGAACAGACGAGCCACCTGGTGGTAAGTGGTCATCGTTGCCCATGGAAATCATCATCGCTATCAGTAACACCAAAGGCTTCATTGACGGGTTGTCAACTGATGTTCACCCGGCTGGACATCAAACCTTGGGTCCGTCATTCAGCGATCGAGCAGGTAAGGTTAATTGAGTAACGACCCAGGCGGGTAATTACCATAATAGTAATCACCACTTACCAGCAGGTGGAATTGTAGTCAAGCGGTATCTTATTTTTTTGTAAAAACACAAACCATTGAGAGATAACTGCGGTGGGAGGTGACAGAAAACACTCTACAAGAGGATACTGTACTCCCGTGAAAACGCCTTACCTACCGTCGTAAACGTATTTTTTTGAATTTTTCACAGAATTGATAGTAAAATTCGTTAGGAAAGCTATAAGTGTATCTAACACATTTCTAGTTTGTAGGAAGGTTCACAAACTACTCGCATCATAATGCAGTGACTTACTACTCCAAGTATTTATTTCTTATTCCGAGAATTGTAGATCGAATGCAGTTAATGATTACTGCTAAATAAAATCATTGTAGCTGATTTTATACATCTTTCTTAAGTTTGCAAATTTAAAATGCGGTTAGTTTTTTACAACACTTTACTTTGTAGTTTCGCGACATTTGATATAATTATAGCAACATAAATTGCTATAATTGTGACATTATTGCATGAAATCGTTTATAAAAATAATTACAAATATATTTGCAACTTGAGAGTCAACGCTGCATGTTGGCAGCATTTTCAATACCCAAGTTCATTATATTTTTTTATTAGAATGTTATTAAAGAAAAATATCTGATTTATTTTCTAACAAAGTCTATTTCTATTTGTCCCAATTTAAAACTGTGATCAGGTAGTAGATACAAATATTTGAAAATACAAATTTTCATTTTTAGTCGTCATAGTGACGTGTTTCAGAAAAATTAGTTGTTTATGAACAAGATAAAAGGAAATGATATATGAAATAACCCTGAGTACTCCTACTTCCTATTCGACAAAATAATTAGCGTCGTTCTCATACTAATTTAAAGACAATCCGAGAAAGACAGATATAAACATGAAAGCAAATTGAAAACATTACATTGCTATATATTTTTAGGTCCACTTTAGTTATTTAGCATCGGAACGTATAATTTAATTGTAGCATGTTCTAGGCCTTTGGCTAACTTAAATTTATACAGCACATAGGTAAGATCACGTGCAAGAATTAATTGATGTTATTATGAAAATGGTCTCATCAAGACCTTGCTTTCGGATCTGAGTTTGTAATTAACTGATCTGTTTGATAGTAACATTATGAAGGGTTTAGGTATTATCTGACTCTAAGGTAATTTGTATCATGTACTATTCGGGACCAGATTTATTGCGAGCTCTTCGAGTCAGCTAAGTTAACAGAAAAATGCTCCTGGAAATCTTATCAATAAGTAATCGATTATAACCTTTATGAGATTAACCAATAATTTTCTTTTATTTCCATAATAGTTGACACCGCCTCTTGATATTTTAATTTTTGAAGTGAAACTTCTTTAGCCGCGCTGAGAGTAAAAATTCAAGGTCGTGACTGATTGAAACTTTTTTTACCATTATCGTTGCATAGATGGCATAACACAACGGGGAGAAAAAAAATCTTACTACACTGTATTATAATAACTAATACTGTCTTATAATTAATAAAGTTGAGACTTTTCTCTACTCGAGTGTGAGCTAGGTATACTGAGCGCCCGCCCTGAATCCTTCAGGGAAAGGGTGGCTCAGTGTTCCTCTTGACAAATACAGAGTCTCCTAACACTTTGCTAATTATAGTTGCTGTATGGATGGCTGCTTGTTTTTGTATTATATTTATGTTAATTTTAGCATCAAGTTTATTGCAATATCGGGGAAGCTTTTTTGCTACTACACCTGTTGCTCCTATGACTATTGGTACTACTTCGGTGGGTATTTTCCAAAGTCGGGTGTTATTTCGGTTTTTAGCGGATGATATTTGCTTAATTTTTCTATTTCTTTTGCTCCTATATTGTAGTCTGATGGTACTGTTACATCTATTAGGTACGTCTTATTTTCTACTTTATTTATGTATATTAAATCTGGTCTATTGTGCATAATAGTGATATCGGTTTGTTCCCATATTATTTTAGCACTTTCATTCTCCTTAACTTGCGGCTGTATTAAATGTTCCTCCCATCAAAGATTGGACACATCAAATTTGTGTTTTATTGCTAACTTCCAAAAAATATACTGTACTATGTTATTGTGTCGCTTCACAAAGTAGGTGCCTGCCAGTTTTTTACACCCTGAAATTAGTATATGTTGTATTGTTTCATCTTTTAAATAGCACAGGCGACACTTACCATCTGAATCTTTTTTTAGAATATCTCTTTCGTGCTGTATGGTTAATATGGCTTGACCTTGAATTGCAAATATAGATGATTCTAATGTTGGTGATATTTGTTGTTTCTACTAATAGTGTATTATAATAAGTACTATAATTTGGTGTAAACTAAGGAATGTTACGGTTGTTATATATATTAAGACTGAGCATTAAGTCTGCCTTTTGTTCCTTTACTTTTGTATGGCGCAATAAAGATTAAATAAATAATATTTGTAAAATAATATTTATAAACTTAAATTGTAATAGAACTTAATTGTTTCATTAGATACTGTTTACAATTCATTTAAAAACTGGATATGTGAGATGCGAAAATACGACAGTGTCACTAAATTCTACATTTGTTTACTTAAAAAACAAGAACAATGCATGCACTTGACATGATAAGGCTACAATTAAAAATACCTTCCTGTACATTGTGTACATATTTACTAATAGCATTCATATTTGGAGCGCATTTTCAATTGTATTCGTAATGATTTTTCGGTTCATATTTTTTTTTTGGGTTTGTTATGTGACATTATAACATTTGTCATTTTATCTGCTATCTTTTAATACTCTAATAATGTAACGGTAACGGAATGGAATCCATAAATTTATTTTTTATTGAATATTGAAAATATTAATTTAAGTTCGTTGAGGTATAAAGTATGTATAAAGGCCAAAACGTATTGGATTTTGTGTCTGTTTGACTTCGACTGGCTGTGTGTCTGTGTGCAAGTAACAAACGGTAAAAACTGGACAGTTTAAATTATACTTGGCATATTTGTAATTTATGAACGGTCGTAATATAGAATACTTTTCACTTACGGAGATAGATCCGAGACACAGAATATCAACAGAAGTTCTTATGACAGTAGTATTTTGACTATTTTTGTGCAGTTATAATCCATGTATTATTTTTTGAAATAGCTTCTAATTTCTAATAGTATTCTTTGAAATTCTGTAACTTAATTCAAAGTATTTAATATAGTCTACATACTTTCAGTCTATTAATTTTATAAAAAAATCACTCCAGTACGGAGTTTCTCAATGTGTCATTTACTTTAACAGAACTTGCAGTCCATGGAGAAGTCGAATAACATCGAGTACCACGTCAATACTCAGGGGAACCAAACTTCTTTCATTGAATCGAAAAAAACCAACGCAACTCCACGAAGAAACAGCGCCGACGTAACAACGCCGGAGGAAGAGATAGACACCGCTTTCAAAATTATTGATAACACATAATATTGGTAGCGGGTAATCGGTAAATAACAAATAAGTTAAGTGAGTAAAATGCTTGTGGTGACGTCATATGAAACATTTAACAACAAAAATTGTACAAATAACGATAAGCAGAGTTCTGAATGCTTAGGTATATAATAATATGAATGCATATGAGCATAAGCCTTTACTTACACAATTTATTGTTCCATTAGAAATCTATCTATCTATAGTTTATGCGCTGCGTCTCGATTCGCATTAAAGAGCGTAATTTGATAGATTTCAGTATGTATTTACAAAGCTGAAGCAGTTTCGAAAGATTTTGATTTTCTTAAAAAAAGGAACAATTTGTATGTCCTACGGTTTAGTTAAGGTTTAGTATTAAAAATAAAATTGAAATGTTTCTTAAATTCCTTTACGAATTATTTATATTTAACATTAACAGCTAAGACGTCTTATGTGACGTGTGAGCTGTATATATGAACGCCATTCACGAGCCAAGACTTCTAATACGAACGTTAACCCATTTTACTCCTTTAGGGGATAAATTTTAAAAAATTCACTGTTAGTGGTTGGCTACGCTAAAAAAACACGTCGTGTAGGGCCATAAAAATTATAGTTCTCAACTTCAGCACTATGGACTAATAGACGGCTTACAATTCGTGTCTGTTCCTTTATCTACGTGTAGGTATATAGGTAATATTTATCAGCATTTTAAGGACATTAGAGTGGTGTAGTTAGGCCGTATCACATTAAATAAAATTCATATTGCTTCCACGTGTGTACTGATTTGACCTATAAAAGATTTTTTTAGTGTATCTATAACTTTGTTGTAACTTTAAAGTTAACGCGGTAATTTTATTTCATCATAGATATCATAAGAGTGTCCACGATGGATACGGAAATATCGTCTCAAAATTAATTTGTATAAAATTATATATTCAGGTATAATATAGTAATACATTTGGACAGATATTGAAGAAAAATATAAAACTTGTAGTTATTTAATTATCTACATATATTTACTTAACTTTAATTAGCCATAATTGTATTATATCAAAGGGCCTGTAATGGGTCCATATGAAATATGTAACGCGGTAGTTTATTTCGACTATAAAAAAAAAGAAATTGTTCTCATTAGCCCTTACGCTCCGCTCGCCATCCGCGTAACCTTCATCGGCGCTCGATCGAATTAGTGCTACTCTCAGAACTAACGTCTAAATTAACCAATCAGGACGATCCGCGGGAATATTTTGGCAATTAGTCCGGCCGTTGATTGGGAAAGCTGCCTCCTCCGCTATCCTAGATAGTATGTAAATGTAATAGAGAATAAAAAAATAAGTCTCCCATGATTGTTCGGATGTTCGAGTCGCGCGTATTTGTATTAAGTTAATTATGTTAAAAATAAGTGCAAAGTTATTAAATAAAGTTTGTATTAGTGTTCTGTTAACAAAAAGTTACTTTTTGTTTATTTTCTTGTGTTAAAAATGTTTATTAATATGATTATACAAAAGGCCTAATACAGTAGAACTAAGTTCCTTACTGTTGTAATGGACGAAGGAGTGGATGAGATCGTAATCCTCCATATTGTTATCTCGAAGTAGAGACGCGACATTATTGTGATGTTATCGCGACAGACTGAGGTGTACAATAATAGTTACCTACGGAGCAATAAGATATTGTCTACTATTGAACCATGATGAAGCTAGCAACAATTATCTTTAATAGGAAAAGTTGACATCTCGCCCGAGTTATGTAGGTAATGATATAAGTAAACTTTATACACATTAACATAATTCAAAAGAGCAACTTTGAAAATTAATTAATTTCAAGAGCAACTTAAGTCTCCTGCCATGTTCTGGTGATTTAATTCAGGTGGAAAATTCTAGAATTTCAATTGATGCTTTTAGGTACAATAGCGTATCATGAATTATATTAATCGTTCTTGATACCTTATCGTCATTGTCAATTTTTGTTCATCGAATTATTAATTTATAGTTAAACTCGAACGTTGTTTCTAAAAAAATATGATTGAATGTGACTATGTAGCAAATTAAACTTATTCAAACCACTAATAAAGAGTAATGTATAATAGAATACTCATCATTAGTGATGAAAATAATATCAACATAATATTAGAGTGACGATTTTTTTTTGTTTTCGAGGGGGAAACCTTGGAACGGTGCCCGGGGTCGTGGGAGCGACACCGGGTATGTGGGATTTTTACCACACAATTTTTTCTTTAGTTTAGGTAATTGTGTTCTGAAAAAAAATTCTGCAGTAAAATCGCTAAATATTTATTAGAACGCTCGATGCACTGTTTATTAATTGTTAAATTTGCATACTGTCTTAATTGTGCAATAAACAGTATTCCATTTAAATAACTATAGAAATTAAATTATTGAGTTTAGGATTTTCTACTTTGTTATGGCTGTAACTTTTGTATTAAAAGACAACTAATGTCGACTAATTAAAGGATATTTTGATTTCAGTAAGTACTGGTTGAAAGAAATCTTGCTTTAATTTGATCTAAAATATAGATTGATATTTGAAAACGATTCCCAAAACGTTATCTACAAAGTATTCATAGCATAAAATCAGAATAGTTATAAGAAAGCGCTTCTTCTTATCTGTTTAGTGTTCGTCGGATTGATAAAATTGACATTGTTGGCGCCACTTTGAATTGTTCTAAACTTCATTCTGCTGTCAATTGACTTGTGGCTAGTGACGCATATTGAATAGTTAAGTCCGTACTAACATACACTTTAATATTAGCATTGAATAATTTTTTCATGTTACATTCATGAATAAAGACTGATTGAATACTTCTATGAAATCACTTTTATTCTGATCTTGTAGTTCTTAATTTACAGATATTATTTTTTATGTAACTAGTCGACAGACGGCCATACGCCACAGAAGCCACCTGTTGATAAGTGGTGACCGTCGTCCATAGACTTGAATAACACCAAAGACATCGAACATCTCCGATATTGCGACCGAATACATGAAACATATTCTAATTTAAATGGTGATAGCTACCCAGGCGGGCAAAATACACTGCCATTTAAACAATTTCAAGTAGCCAATTTGTTAAATGATTCTAGTGTACCGAAACAACTCAAAAATATTTTAAGGCTTACAATTAATACTTTAAAACTAATAAATAAATTCAGCTTTAGTTGATATTCCATCATCGCTGTGAGGTTAACTTCATCTCCTGACACTTTCTGAAGAACATCGAACGAGGCAATGGCGTTAGGTCCCTACTCTTGGAGGTCGCTATGCTCTGTACTATTTAGTGTAATCAGTGTATTGGTTGAGTTATTTTCCTTCTTAGCTAGCTACAGTTCCTCGTTTAGTAGAGAGCATCGACTTAGCGAGGATGGAACCGGCTTCAAGTATAACAATATATTTTTTACAAAGTAACAGCGACATCTGAAAAACACAAAATAGGGTAAACATGAAGTGCCTGACAAAAAAGAATTGCAATGTTTAAGTGCAGCTACGATTTGAAAACTACGAACGATATGTATATTTCGAAGTGAAACGTACCCTACTCTAGTTACTGGTTATTAATAAAAACTGATTAAATACTGTTTTGAAGTCACTATCACGATTAAGACTTGATTAATAGTAATAGAATTAAGTCAGTATATAATTTTAAATCTTATTGGATTTCGGCAGCACATGTAATATGTTTAGATTGTTGTCTTATCAATTTTATATATTGCCTTTATCTTGTGTGGTGACAGTGTTGGGGACTGTACAGTGTAGTTGTCGCGTACATATACAAGACGTTCAACTCTATAATGCAGAATAGAATAGATTATACTTCATTGTACAGTAAAATGTTATGAAACTTATGTTATGTTAGTACAAAAGGAGGTCTTATAGCTAAAGTGCTATCATAAGCTGGGCAGTGAAAAGAATATGTAGGAGGTACAATAAAATCAGAAATACGGAATAATAATAAGTAGATAATATATCTAATTAATAGCAATGAAGATTCAATTTCGTGTCTGCTACAGTAATACGTCCTTGTAGTAACGAAGTTTTCTATCCAATGCAGGGATGCTTATCTAGATGAAATTCTCTGAGACACATAATTACTTCTTACGTATTTAATTACATAAAACAAACTAAAAACCAGAAACGTCTGACATCTAAGTGTTTAGAATAATCTCTAGCATCTTAATTTTCAGTGTAATCTTTGGCATCTAAATTTCATGTCACTTCATGTAACTTAGCTTAACATTGATATCATATCAAGGTTGATTAAATGGTCAACGGACCCAACACGCTAAAATGATTTTGTTCAAAAAGTCAAATGAAATGCACTCTACAAAACGTCTGAACCATCAATATATTAAATTTTAAAGTTCATTTAAAAAAAAGCATATTTTAAAGTTCAAGGGAACAATTTTAAAGAAGCGAATGTTGATATTTTCAGCAACATAATTTCCTGGTTTAAATTATCAATCTTTAATAAAGTTTAAACCATTAATTTACATAGTACATAAATAACATTTGTCCACAAACGGTGCTGTGAAAATCTCTAAGGCAACATTTTAATTCACTATTTTTAATTATTTATATTTAAGATTCTAAATTTATGTCTCATAGATTATCCTTTAACCATAAATAAACTAAATATTTATTGTAAGTAATTTATTAACAAATTTGAGTAGAAATTACTTAAGATAATGTTTTTAAACTTAAAATTATAATTCTCATAAAACTACTCACTTATATAAAAATAATTCAATGCACTACATTTTCAATTTTCTTTTCTTTCCTTTAGTGGGATGTGGTCCACCGATTTTGAAAACAGTGCTGAAAATAAAAATAAATGTTTAAGTGTTGCTATCTTATGTCACTAACAAATGTAGCTTGATTTAAACCATTTCAAGTTCCAGGACTAAATCCTGCAATGCACTTTTAATTGTTCATGTTCAGGTTTTTTTTTGTGTCCATATAAAAACCATTGTGCATATCCGAATGTTGTCCAAGAAAGTTCTTTAGGTGTGTGAAATCTCTCAATGTGCACTTTACCATTTTCATCAAGGCAGAACAACTGAGGCCAGCTGTGGAGTTACAAATGGATGATGATACTTTTGCTTACTCAAATCTTAATATGATATTAAGATTTGGAGTATTAATATTATATTGGGGCATATTCATATTATAGGTAAGTTCTAGATAATTTTATATGAAAATTTTACAAAAAAAAAAAAAAACAATGTTGCAAGGATACAGAGAAAACAATATGATACATTAAGTTATCAATATAATAAATATGACAATAGACTTACTGGCAGGTAGTGCATATGGGGCTGAATTTGCAGAACACTGAAAAAAAGTAGATATTTAGTATTAGGCGATAATGAAATGATTTTTTTAAACATACAATTACAGTGAAAAACTAAATTTCTTTTTTTTTAATCGGAACAGGTATAGGTATAGGAAATATAATATAAGGTTGAGAATTTCTTCCTGTCATTGGCTGCATTAGTAACAATTTTTTTGTTATACATTTTTTTTCAAAAGTCATTTTCTCAGGAGTTGAGGACCTTATGGATTATTTGTTTATATTTATAATACGGACAACATTTGAAAAGGTTTCGCCACAGCCAGGCTAGACTTTGGGTGGGTCTTATTATTAATTGATTAACCTATATTATTAAAAGTAAAGTAAGTCAAGTAAATTTGACTATATTGTACAAAAAACGTATAAGAATTAAACAGAAAATTCATAATTTATTAAATGTTCGTAACAAGTCCGTTGTTTGCCTTAATTGTAACGGGTACTTAGGATCTTTGTATTTTTACCGATATATCGTCTCGATCATATGGATCACGGTCAAGGTGAGACTGATTTGCCAATAATGATTTCGATCGCATCGATAATGGGCCAAATGAATCGCTGAGGGGATTGCGCTCCTCCACGCTCGTCTACTTGACGGATATCCGATTCCTACACCATCTGAGGATCGACTAACTGCGACTTAGTTGGTTTTACAAACAGGATCCCCCCGCTAAACAGTGGGGCCTACTGGGAGACGCTATTTCTATCACGTTAGCCCCGGGTAAAAAGGTAACCCTCGATACATCCGCAGAGAGAGCGGTGGTGAAGGAAGACGTGGTGTATTGTTTTCGTTGATCACAGCATTACCACACCGCCCAACAGCATTGATCTACTCACCACTGAGGCACACCGAACACACGTAGCCGATGGTGAGCAGTTCGCGGTGGCAGAAGCACGCGGCGCGGTAGTCGACGCGGCCGCGTCCCGGCAGCACGAGCTCCTTACGTTCCGAAGCCTCCGGGAGAAATACCCACTATTGACAATAATTAAATCAGTAATCAGTACAGAAGTGGTCAGTGGTAGCCTAGTGGTTTGAGACGTACGGGAAACTCGAGCTCGAACCCTGCGCGCATGCCTAATTTTTGAACGTTGTGCGTATTACAAATTAATTATCAATTGCTTCGATGAAGGTAAATATCGTGAGGAAACCTGCATATCAGAGTTTTCCAAAATTTGTTAAGGGTATGTATGTAAATCCGTATTTGGCCAATGTTGTGGACTATGTGTACCCCTCCCATTGTGAGACGAGACGAGACAGCAGTGGGACAATATATTGTAGTGATGATGATAGTATCTTTATACAAAAATATGCTTTTGATGCAATATCACCTGAAACTAATAGAAAAAAATCCTTGCTACATCTATGGTGTGGTAGTAAAACCACTTATCAGATGATTCTGTAAACATGAAATGGTGAATTTGTAAAAATACGAGTTACACAGATTACTGAAAACCAACATGAATCGTTGTAGATATATAAAAATGGAAGTGCAATTGGATATGTAGAAAATTGGGTTTATACCCAATTCATACATTGTTTTATGTGATCATGACATTCCATGGAGATTTAAACCAATATAAAGTCAGTCACAGAACCATTGCTACTCTTGCATACTCAGAAATATCACCTTATTTCATTAAACAATTTATACTCACAAACACTATTCATTCACACACATCAACCACCAAATTTCCTCTTACCAATAAGTATTGCAACAACCCTTCCAATGAAGGCACCTTCAGATACAGTCCACCGGTGATGTCACAACCCTGCTGCAGCAAGCTAAGTTCCTTATCAAGTGAACATACGTCGATTAACACTTGTTGTTTCTGCAATTGACAGATACTGTTTATTAATAATCACAATTAATACTAAAAATATGCTTCGGTAGCAATTTAAATAACAAAAATATATTTAAGGCTATATATATATATTCAGAGATATAATTAATAAATTAAAGGATAAAACATTTGATCCAAGAACTGGTATTCTCCTAGCTCAGCAGATTACTATAAGCAAGTAAATGCTCTCAGCGTCTTGGAGACTCCATCGGCAGTGGCCTGATCATATACGATTATTTTACTTTAACTTATAGTAATATAATCCCTATATCACAGTCGACTGGGTCGGATAGCAATCCCGGAGTGGTGTTGGACGTGCGCTCTCGAGTTGTCTTCCGTCTTAACGCACTTATTCTCGCTATCCTATACCAATGAATAGCAACGTCTTCGTGTAAGGATGCCCTGGTTCATCCCGTGCTTAGATAAGGCGATTTCGTGATCCCGCCAATTGCAACCCATAGCTATAACCTCTCTGCTTTCCAAAGTTGTGAAGCAAGTCATTAATAAGCAGCTCCTGGGGTATTTGGAAGATTACCAGCTGATCAGCGATCATATATATATGTCTGCCGCCAAGGCTGGTATCCCTGTTCTCGGTCATGTCATTGGATAGCAAGCATATTGTCTTAGCGGCATATTGAAATCGTAGGTGACGGTTGCTGTTCAGACATGAAATTCATGAATGCTGGCTTATTATTATCATAATAATAATACGCTGTTCGTTCTTCATATTAATATCTTGTTACAGCAAACCAGTGACATCCATTGTTATGGGGATGACAGTGCGACGGATGAGTTTTAAACAGGCCCCGCGAATATCTCTAAGTGGATAAAATGGACGACAGTAGAATTAAATTTGTCTGAAGTCGAGATCTCTCTGGAGCGAGTCTCAGAATGGAGTAGACTAAATTTAAGTTATCCTAAGAAGAGACAAGTTTGCGCGTTTACCGATAAGAAAGGTGCATTTATCAGTGCGCAAACTGTGAAATGGTTTCAAAATGTTTTGGTCGCAGTATTGGACAGACTTTACTCTTTAAATTTTTCGATCATTTCTACATCAGCATAGTCCCTTAGAAGGGCCAGTTACAGTATGAACATAATTATTTCTATAAGTATTGATTATGACTATAATTTACTGACCTGAGCAGCAAAGAAGACATTCATGTAGTTGATGTATTGAGCTGCGGTGTCAGTGCTGCCTGTGATTATGAGGATGCGGCTACACATACGAATACTAGGTGAAGCTTGCTTTCGCATCTAAAACAAATAAATACCTAGTTAAATTATAATATAGATATTGCTTCAAAAAATTTGAGTGTAGTTTGCCAGCTAGTATTTAATATTACATTCAATTGATTGACTTCTTGCTAACAATTAACAATACTGTGAACCAAATACTGCTTGTAGTCATAGTGAAAAAGGAAAACAATAATGTCAGCGATTACAAGCTTTAAATCTTGTAAGTATTGATGATTTCAAAGTCAATAAATTAATCTTGTAGATTTACACAACAAAGTACATTTCACATTTACAAACAGACACATACATACATCGCTATACACATTTACATTTTCAAAATAAATTTATAAAATGTATATGTACCCTCATAATAAAGCACAGAGCCATGGCAATTGCACCTGCTAATAGAGATTCTCCAGGTTTCTCTTCTTGTGGTTGGCTTTTGATCAGGTTTACTAATCTAGAAATAAATTACAATTTTGTCTATGTAATATTTTTTATATTGAATATTTAAGAACAGAATATGATTTAATTATTTGTAACAAAAACATGACATACCAGTATAATAGCAATCATAGTATGACATAGCATAGTTTCTTAGAGTTACAGAGATGAAGAGTTATCTACATCATATTTACCTCATTTTAATAGTTTTCTCAACTAGTGTAAACAATTCATATTGTCCATCTATTTGACGTACATCTAACGGTTTCCCTGGTGATGGATATAAATATTCACTGAAACGTAAGAAAAACATTATGAAATAAAAAATATAATAATTGAGGTGTAAGACAGGGCTTTATCCATCAGTGTGTATGGACCTTCTAATTGTTTGTTTGCTTCCTCTGGCTGTGAAGCTTATTTTAATAAATTTCTCCTTAAATTTAATTTATTTTGGCTTACAATTATAAACTCTAAAATATAAACGAGCCAAACAACCATGCCTAATTATGGTTAAGAACATACAATATTCAAATTTTCCAATAATGACATTACTGTATTCTACTTTTGAGTGTAAAATTTTACAGTGTGATTACTAATTGTACTTTTAATATAATACCTTTTGTGGAAATGACAACCAATAACAGCAAGCTGATTCCTAGATTTCTGCATGAGATGGGAATTAGCAAACGCTATTACAGCATCGAGGCATCCTGTCAATACCTTCGGGTCCTCTGTAATGTATCGCTGGTTGGGATTTGTGTCCACTATTATTACTAAAAGGCTGCTGTCAGACGGCGCTAAAATTGAAATTTGAATGTTAAAAATTAAGAATAATCATGGAAGTTTAAGCTTTTCATTTGTTGTATAATATGAAAGAAGGGTACTAAAGTTTAAGTAAACGAAGCAATTTCCAAGTTTTTTCAAGATTGCCTACACTTTTCTTACGTATGGTGCACAGATATAAAATAGATGATAAAGTAAAGCTGAAACTTATACTTCTAGAGTCCTTATTAAAAAATACATAAGTTGCATTAGTTAGGTCCAAACACAAGTGAAAATAACATTCGGCCAGGAAGTTTTAGTTCATGTTTTAATATATACCGTCATCATCTGGATTATTGTTGTTTTGCATCTTATTAATGTCTTAATTTAATATTGAGTGTAAATTAACTGAATATTAAAAGATGTATCTCATTGCTGAAAATATGACACCAAAACAAAAATCGTCTTTTATAGACAAGTTAACCTTTGGTCAAGAAATGAAGTGTATTGATAACGACAATGACAAATTTCATAAGTGACAGTGACAAACGTATTGTACATACTCTGTGAACACCGGCTACAGTATTATAATCATATAATCAGTATTATAATCAGTATTATAATGATCAATAGATTATGATCAAAGACTATAGTATTTGCAGACAAAGAATTAAAGCGTATTATAATTGAAATATAATCTGCAGAATTTTGTAAAGAGGGAGAATGAGAGAATAACGAATATTAACTGTTTTAATCCATGTATAATGAAATAAATCGGGTATATTTCATTGTGGTAAAACGAAAAAAATATTTTTAAAGCAAGTCATAACTTTTGGACACAAAGAAGAGAGTGATAAAAAGTGTATATAACACTTAGATTTGGTTTATAGACTCGAAAAGTACCATTTCTCACAATATATATATATATATATATATATATACTATTAAAAGATAAATAAAATTTCTGGTCATTTTATAATTTCCATTACAATATTATTTTATTGCAATAAAATTTATAATGAGCTGTATAGACTATACAATGATTCATTCAAGAAACATATATCATAAGTTATATCATGAGTACAATTAATGTGTGTCTTAAAAAGTTGGTCTATATGTTTTATAATCAATACTAATAACCCACTGTCGCTTCGCTTCGGGAAACAAGATTTTTAAGTTCACAAATAGTAATCGAACGCTCATTTTCATCAGGTTAAGTTTTTTTTTCTGATGACATACACGTAAACCTTTCTTGTGAATGAGTGTATCTATTTGTAAAAAAAGTAATGAAATCTCGTGCCGTTTTTCAAATTCGTGCATTCAGACAGACTGGGGGGTTAATTTTATTCTATATAGCTTATGTTCATTCGAAATAATGTACCTTTAAAATGGTAAAGAATTTTGTAGATCAGTGGCATGGTTTCGGATATTATTTTCCGAATATACAGAAACTCACAAAATTCGCACTCTCTCTTAATAATATTAGTATACACTAATAAAACGTCCTCGCTTCGCTTCAGACAAACTACGCCTTACGTTTAGAAATGGCATGTGTATTGTTTTAGGACTGCACTTTTTTTGGTGTATGAATTAGAAATATATTAATTTATATCTTTTTTATTTATGCACGGATTGCAATTAAACAATATTTAAATATTAAGTGACGCTTATAGTGATAGATTAGTGAAAACCATAACGAAATCTTTTAAGCGGTTTCTTAGATTAGCGCGCTAAACCTACAGAATAACAGACAAAAAATGTAAAAACTGTTGTTTTAGGTTATTAAAGGTCGCTACTAATAATAATCTTTCTTATATATCCTTCATGTTTAGAAAGAGATTAATTATAATTTTATTATAATGTATAGGTTAAGATGACGTTCATTGTTACCTGAATTAACTCTAGAAAAAGGTTAGTTATTTATTACAAATGTTCAACTGATTATTTAATATTTATTTATTAGTTATCATTTTTAAGGAGTTTCGATAAAATGTAATCTTCCAATTTTAAATAACATTTATAAGTTTTAAATTAAAACCTTTGTTATTGACTATTTGGTTTATTATTTTTCTGGATTATATTTCTTAAATTAATCTGTACAGGATTATAGTAAGGGGCCTTCGCGTAATGTTACTCATGTTGTATTTTTAATAAATTATTTTCAAGTAGTTATTTATTTAGTAGGAGGGCTAAGCTGTAGGATAGAATTCTGAGCGTAATATGGCATACAAACTTTCGTCTGACAACTACAACAGTAAAAATAAAATTTAAAATCATTTAATCATATAGGTATTTTGGAAATACACTTATGCACGTCCTTTTTTGCTTCTATTACCATTTGAAAAGGTGCTTTAACATTGAGGAGAAGAAACGGCGAATGAAACTCCTCAGCACATCTTTTAAAATATCACCTTAAAATATCTGTATTCACTGTGCTGTTCTGTATTTGAATTTTGTTTCTTTTTTTAAAATTGGAAAATTACAAGAATACTCACAACATATATAAAAATATTGCTCATGAGTTAGAAATGTCGATTTACAGTGAATTTAAAACATTTGTTGCTTTGAGTGAGCAAAATTGAGTTTTGGCTCATTGTTTTAAAGCAATAAAAACGGCATTTTTGAACTATTTCTTCCAAAAGTAATTTTCCAGCTAGAGGGGTAAAAATACATTTTTCTGTTTTCATTACAATATAAGATTAATATTATTACATTGTAGGTATTTAATAATTTTGTAGATCACAAATAACAATAGCAATATATGTACATATATATATTACTATTGTATTGTATTGTGTTGAATATACACAGGAACTTCGTACAAAGGTTCATTAATAGATAATTTTCGGTTAGCAAATGGTAATAATGTAACATTATAATTAGTGGTATTATTAAACATGTTACAAATTTAACCACACGGTTAAAAAACCCCAGCCACTACTGTCCCAATCTATCATGTGCACGAGGCAGGCGATAGACCCGTCAGATCGTAATGGATCTGGGCATTATATCTGAGGTTATGTAACTGTCCGCGATAGATCAGGGTTATGTTATAGAATTGCCATAAAACTTTTAAAATGTCAATAAAATTAATATTTTCAATGTAACAGTGCGGTATATTCGCTGAAATAACTGCTGATCCCGGGGCCAGAAATATCTTCTTAGTTAGATATCATTCATAGAATACCTTTCTAGGTGATGTGTTGTTTACTATAGGAAAAATGTTTGTTATTAACAGTGATTACTTGTTTTTTGTTAATACATTTATTTTTATAAACTATTAAATACATGTAATGATTAAGAATATGTTATCTTGACAGGTATTGTTTAGAATTTATTTAATGAATGAAACCAAAACGTTGGTTGCAGGTTTATGAAATTGATGTGATGCTAGTGGCAAAATTTCTGGAGCGTGTTTGTGCTTCACAGTGCACGTTAAATCATCAGTTGGCACTTGGGTTGGTAATTAATTTCTCCACCAATTAGCACTGGAGCAGCCTGGTGGAGTACGTTCTAGGCCTCGCTGTAATTAACAGACGCCTCATGGTTAATTTTTTGAAACCATAAAAACGTCAATCTGATATGTATCTTGATTCCTAAAATTGACAACCCTGTTAATTCGTGTCGAAGGAAAACCATGGTATGCGTGGTATGCCTTTCTGACAAATACGAATCTATGACATCGTGACGTCTGTCAGTTGGTTGACAATTCATTATTTTTATTTAGCTGCTTCTGTTGTACTCGCGTATGCTGTATCTACAATGTGACTGATTCAGGTCGTTTCTATTGTTTATTTTTCATGTAGGTGTCCGAAAGTATATCACTAAAATATTATAAATGTATTTTTTAAAGTAATTTCCTAGGTACATAAGAATATTTTTTCATAAAATTATTATTCGCTATAAAAAGTGCCGCTTATTGCTAACATTCATTTACCAAAGATAACATATAATATAATAGGTCTTTACCTATGAAATTGCCGTTCTGCTGTACTGGCCATTTCAAATCAAAATATTTTTTTTTGGCTGATAATTCTAATTTCAAATTAATTTTATTTTTAAAACATGGATTTTTTTCTAAAATAGTCATTTGTTTAATAGTTAGTGTTTTGTTTTCAACGCATTCGAACATTTTTCGTCATCATGGAAACGTTAAGAATTCGAGTAATTATGGAGTATGAGTACCGTCGTGGGAGCAAAGCGGCACAAGCGGCACGCAACATCAACGACGTTTTCGGAACGAACACTACAAACGAACGCACCACCCGTTATTGGTTTGCCCGCTTCCGTTCTGGAAATGTTGACCTGAAAAATGAACCCCGTGGTCGTCCGAAAACTTTGGTCGACAATGACTAATTAAAGGCGATTGTGGAAGCTGATGAAACTCAATCTACGGCTGAATTAGCAGCAGCTTTCGACATTAGCATCAATATTGGTCCATTTGCGTCAAATTGGCAAGGTTGACAAATGGGTATCCCACGAACTTAATGATCGCCAGCGCGAAGTACGCGTCGAGACGTGCCTTGCACTGCTCAACAGGCATACAAATGAAGGAATTCTGAACCGCATTGTTATTTGTGACGAAAAATGGATCCTGTTCGACAATCGTAAGCGCTCAGCTAGTTGGTTGGACCCTCGTTCAGCACCCAAACAATGCCCTTAACGAAAACTTACCCTTAGAAAAGTGATGGTCACTGTTTGGTGGTCTAACGCGGGTGTAATTCGTCACAGCTTCTTACCAAACGGGACGAGCATTACTGCAGATGTGTATTGTGAAGAACTGAACACAATGATGACGAAGTTCGCACGTCTCCAACCAGCTTTGGTCAATCGTTCGGCTCCACTGCTCATGCACGACAACGCGCGACCTCGTACTGCACAGCAGACGGTCTCTAAGCTACAAGAGCTGGGGTTGGAAGTTCTCCGTCATCCGCCGTACTCACCAGACCTTGCGCCTACAGACTTTTACTTTTTCCAGAATTTGGATAACTTCTTGGCGGGAAAAAAATTCAATACCCGAGAGGCAGTACAAAATGCCTTTGAAGAATTTGTTGCCTCCCGTCCAATTGATTTTTTTCAAAAAGGACATCAATAAGCTTCCAATGCGTTGGCAAAGATGCATTGATTGCATGGGTGATTACTTTGATTAATAGAAATAAAAAATATAGATTTCATAGGTAAACACCTATTATTTATAATGATTATATTTGGAAAACGCTAAATTGGCCGCGTGTACGCGTCTTTGATTAATTTGTTTTTTTTTTTATTCGTAACGTAAGACTCGCGCTTCCGTATTAAGATTTCCTGTCTTTTGGGTGAGATGGACATAACCATAATCATAACCATAAAATAATTATTACATATCACAACCCAATCTTGACAGTGCTAAGACCTAATAATAAATATATATTTTCACCTAAATCCAGGAATCGTTATATCAAATATTCTGCTTTACTAAGCAAACTTACCTATAGGGTTAATTAATTAAATGTAAATAAAAAAATATAAAGTCTACTTTAACATTTGTGAGGCGCTATAATAAGTATTTAATGGCAGTTGTTTGACATCAACATCGCCCATTACATTGATTTACAAGAACCTCTTTATCAGAACGTAAGACGGGAGCTTATTATTGGATCCCAATTGTATTTCATCATACCGAGATGACAGAACCGCGATATGGCGCCAAAGTTATGTCATCTGTCAAAACACATGTTAACAGTACGCGCGGGTAGATGCGTCCCTCCGATAACAGAACATGAATAATATTATACCGAGGATGTGACAACCAACGCTACCTGTCATTTCGAGACATTGTTTATACACGGCTAATGATATGCCTCATTTGAATGCGTTGGTGGTCTTGATACAAAAAACCGGGATCGTTTTTGTTAACATGCAACGGGTATAACATGCTTAAAGAAGTTTTATATAGCAACTGCTGTTAACGTTGTACTCTGTACAGATATAAATTTTAGGTAAATATTGCAATCCATTCTAAGCAAATATGTATATGTGTGAGTTAACAGTATAAAGTACATACGAGTACACATGTGTAAAAGTACGCCCCAGAGAGGTAGGTAAAAATCAATGTGTTCAGTTACAAATCTTAAGATGACTTTTTCCTGTTTATGTCTGAATGTCGAAATGTTTTTTATTTAAGATATAGTTACGGGAATATAACAATAAAATAAATATATTTTATATTGTATACTAATAATAAAACCGTATCGAATGATCTAATTAGATTCTCACTTGCGCTAGACTGACGTTTAAACCAAAAGGTTATTAGTACTTAAGCACCAAATGTCTAGGGAAGGATGTTGTACCCGCAATTTACCAGACTCTCCAACATTTCAACCAAAACACGTTCATAGCTCCATCGCCTAGCTTTAATGCTATTGGGATTAACCTGGATGGTAGCATAGCCTAGCGAAATTTGAAAGACGGGCCTTAACGACGCCGTCCATATTCTGCTGTGGTCAAGAACAAGGGAGGTGGGCTTGGACCTAAGGCGCATCCTTAGCAAACCCATCAAACCCTGATAATAAGACTCCGTTTAGACGTTTATTGCTATAATCACTTGACAACTTTTACAGAAAGGCGAAATACAAAATGCTTTTATTTTATTTTTTGAGTGTTAACGATATTCTTGGGAAGAAATGAAAAACATATTTTATCTATACCGTATATTTATACTCTTTTTATGTCAGTGGCCAACACGTGATAGAAAAAAGCCATCTAATAGTATATATGCACTGTGTCCACTGCCTGCCAAGTGAGGGTCCAGGTTATTATTAGTACTTCAATTGGAACACGCAAGAAACATTTTACACATGAAAGACTCTAGAAAGACGATGGTTGCTAGCCAGGTAGACAAGAAACTGATATGCAGTGTTTTCGTAGGGATTATATTGTACGATACAGAGAACAGCGACCTCTTGCAGAAAGAACCGTACGCCGTCCGTTTTTCAGCACAGTACACCATGAATAGGGGAGGTTGGCTTGAAAACAAGGATGGGTGGAGCCTCATTTTATCACCCCAACTATTATTTGCTTCGCCACCAAATATGGTTTAAGAAGAGATTGTGACTTTAAACTTGTGCATTATTGAGCCTATAGTAGCTGCTTCACTATTGGTTTAATATTTATTTTATAAATTTCCGTTTTTGTATTCTGTAGTTACATTACCAAATTCATACAAAATCGTCGCCACAACTTCATGAAACTTTTTAAGGATCCATTTATCTATACTACTTTTAGGGCATGACATGCCATTAATGCAATAAAAAAATTCGCTACGTCATCGCATATGCGATCTTGGGACGAACTGTTTGAAAATATTTAAAAAATATTTGAACCTTAACGTGAATCATAATTATCTGTTTAAGTCTTGTTTAAGTAAGCAATTGTATTCGATAATTGAATAAAATTTTACGTGAACATTGTTTACAAGGTTTCGTGCCAGTTTATTGCGACGGTGAATTAGCGCGCGCTTTCAAAAATCGAACTGAGTAAAAATAAAAAAGGGCGGGAACGAAATAATTATGCACGTTCCGTTTCGTAATGGAGGTTTCGCTACCGTTTCGTTTTAATAGTCCGCTTGTTCTCGGAATTTAATTATGCTCACAGCCCAGATTAGTCGGGCGCGTTCCATTTTGTTAATAATCCCAATAATGGATGACGTTTGCCCGTTTTAAGTTATTAAATTTTTTTATCGCTGCACCTACATACTTTTTTATTTACAATTTATAATATGTTAAAATTGATTGGATTGATAAGAACAATAAAAAGGAAACACTTTGTGACCATTAACTGTGTCCATTCTACTGACCATATCATTTTATAAAATTTGTAGTCTTCTTTATACATAAATCTTATAAAATTTCTATCGGTAAGTGTATTATGTAAATAACTTAACAAATGCCATTGTTTTGTACAAAATATAAGTATGAAATTAATTCAGCGATTATTTTATTTTTTTCCCCACTTTAAATTCGACTACCATTCACACTGGTGACACGTCAACGTTGGTAAGCGTCGAATTTTTTTTTCCCAACAACAATTAATGTTAGACAATCAAAACTTACCATCTGTCTCAGTGTTATAAAAAGTCTGATTATTTTATATTAAACTTGATAATGACATTCAAAGCTACCCGAATTGGCTTTACAATCATTCCCGTCATATTTTAATGGATGAGTATAATACATGTATTATATCAAAATTAATAATTCAATAATGAGCTCTCAAAAACAAATTGTCTAAGCGATAAGACATTGGACCAGCAAACAAAACACAAAACGCTTCAACTTTAATAAGAACCGGGTTCCCGAGATGAACACAAAAGAAAAAGATAACCGCCTATTGTTTTTTATCATGTTGTCAATATCGGCCGGCCAAATTTTCTATATTGGAATGCCACGATTCGCCAATAAGAAGCGGGGAAGAATTGATTTATTGTCCAATTAGCGTCGGTCAGGTGTGCCAACTGCCAAGATAGCATCAGGCTGGCCAACCTAACTCGGCTGTAACTACTATTTCTTTTGGCGCTTTCCGTTTAAATGGCATATTGGAATCAAAAAAGAACCTTTACACGGTGCTGCCAGCTTGCTCGGAAGGTCAATTTGAAATTCTGATCGTTCGCGGCCAAGGTTTGCTTAAGTGGAAATCGATTTGAATTAATTGTGGTCGCTCGAGTTTTTGTTCCGTAGGAACTTTAATTCGTTAGAAATTGTCTTTCACCAGTTCATTACATATACATTGGGTTTTAATTGTGAATTAAAAATTATGACATGCATTGTAGGTTGGTTGGTATGTTTAGTTTTTAGATTTAATTCTTTCATGGTGCAGTATTTTTTGTTACCTAATTTTTATGTTGTTGATTTGGATAACTGATATAGTATTGAGAAAAGTTTAACACAACTTTGTACTATGTAAGTACCTATAAGAAGCATCGCCAACCACGTGAATCTATAATTAATTGGCGCTCATTATCGTAATATATTATGTAAATTACAAATGTACGTTGACATACCTACTCCTATGCACATTCTCTGTATTTGCGGCAGCCTGCAACACATAACTTTTAGAACTTACGCGATACCCTAAAAATGATTCAAAATACGGTCAGTGGCTTGAGGGGGGCAAAAGGTTAAGTTATTCTCCATACTGAAGCACCGTCCTTTATTTCAACCCTTTTTCAATTTTTGTAAGTAATTAAAACGTATTTCAAAACGGTTTTTTTTCTCGCATCCTTGGATTTATACAAATATCTTTTAAATTCATAACACCTAGTAAGGGATGCAACTATTCACCGACGTCATTAAAACTTCGAAGCGAAAACCATATCAAACGCATGTAAAATACCAAATTGTAATTTGCCCATGCCTTTCCACACATTACAAAGTTGTTAATCATAGCATCCAGTCTTCCCTCCCCGTCACACCATGCGTCCTAGTCCTATTGCCGCTAGAAAAAGACAGAAACCCCACCTCCCTCCTTTTCCCGTAATAAATGTGCGGGAAAGAAAGAGACGTAGTAATAGCCGGAAATTAGCACTCGTCTATCTTTCATTTTACACCCCAAATTTTCTTATTCCAATTTCCTTTCGCTACGAGCCGTCGCATTTCACGGAACGCAACGAGTTTTTGCTTTTCCAATAAAATACACCTCTAATGTAACGCAATAGATTTGAATTTAGTTTATTCCGTGTTAGGTCATGTAATGTTTTGAATTGGAACGTTCTTTAGAACACTCTGTCATTTGAAATAAGTCATTTTGTGATAAGAATGCCCTATTGGGTGAGACGTGTGCGCTTCGGCCGGCCGATAATGTTATTTCCGAACGTAGATAGCGAATAAGTCGAATGTCGGTTTTTGCATTGAGTTTTAATAATAAAGTATAGGGGAGAGTATCCGAGATATGGAAATGAGCGCGTGAAGGAGAGGAAATTTGAATTTATACACCAGCTAGTTTTATTCATGAGGGTGCGGCACTCGTTTAGAAAGATTACGGTTGTAGAAATGAGTTTTAACTCAATAATTCTGTGGACTGTATTCTTATTGTTTTTGGGTGTTTCTACGCGTTTCAATTACAGTGGTCGAGTCGGTTAGAAAAGCGTGTCGTTTCTGGCCGACAACATGCTGGTAATACCTTGTGAGAACTGAGCTGGTCCAGCTACTCTTTAATCATATACGCTGGTTATTGTTATATTTTATAGTAAAATTCAACAAATAAACGGGAGATGTAATACTAGTAAGTGGCATGCTGCCCATAGAGGTTCGTGACATTGAAGTTATCATCACCGTGGTGAATGACAAGAAAAAAGCGACAATCTTGCTTATTGCTGGCACTTCGACATTGTAATCAAAATATGGTAAAACATTTCTTGGTTGATTCTACTAAGAGCAGATTTTCGAACAAACAGCTATCTATAGCTATCATACTGTGGTAATAGATAAATATGGTAAGAATAAATACATAGATAGTAAAAAAATATGTATACTACTTAGTCTGGCCATAAATACTTATTGTATAACGCCGTATTGGGGCGGCTTAGAATACTCCCCCAATCCCATGTTGGCAGAACAGGGTGTCGTAAGAGGCGACAGAAGCCAGCCTGCTTGGTGGTAGGGCTTCGCGTAAGGATTATATTATCAGTATTATTATTAAGTCATTAATATTATTAGTGGTATTATTATCCTTTCGTGAAGCCTGCCTGGCTAGCTACCACCCTCCTGCTTGAGTCAGCCGCCAAACGACTCGTCGTGTTCCGGCTGGGGGCTTGAGAGCCAGTACTTGCTTTCTAACCTTGTTCTCATTTCCTGGCATCGCATCGCATCAGTGATATCTTTGGTCTTGCTGATGTCCATGGGCGACGGTGACCACTTACCATCAGGTGGCTCGTCTGCTCGTTTGTCGGCTATTAACATAAAAAAAAAATACTGTTGCAATTAAAAATAAACAAAATATTACTTTTCAATTTGGAATCTGTCATTTTTATACTATTGTTCATTGTGTTCTGTTGTTTTCGCGCCAATATATTGTAAAATGTTTTGGGATATTAAAATGGAGTGGGATGATAAAGAGAACCAAATCGCTGTGATTGCATTACATAAAGTAGGTATGGAGCCAAATACAATTTTTAAAATTCTCCATACGCTTGGTATTAGTCAAATGTTTGTGTACCAGGCTATTGATAGGTACAATGAAACCTCCTCTATTTGTGACAGAAAAAGATCTGGCTGTCCACGAAGTAAGGGAAAGAATTCGAAGAATCCTGTACGAAAGCAAAAGATTTTATCTTGGGAGATGAAGATAGCACCTAGAACCATGTCGCGTAATTTAAAAGATGACATGCAAGCCTATAAGAGACACACTGGTCATTTCTTAACTGATAATTGGAAAAAGAATAGGGTGGTAAAATCAAAACAGCTACTTAAGCGGTAAGCAAAGGGAGGTCATAAAAAAAATTTTGTTTACGGATGAGAAAATTTTTACAATTGAGCAATATTTTAATAAACAAAATGACCTTAGTTATGCTGAAAGCTCTAAAAAAGCTTCCAAATTAGCCGACAGAGTACAACATAGGCATTATCCGACTTCAGTGATGGTTTGGTGGGGTGTTAGCTATGAAGGGGTGACTGAGCCATATTTTTGTGAAAAAGGTATCAAAACATCGGCACAAGTGTATCAAGATACCTTTATTGAGAAGGTAGTTAAGCCCCTTAACAACACCATGTTCAATAACCAAAAATGGTCCTTTCAGCAAGACTCGGTGCCTCGTCATAAAGCTCGATCCACCCAATCTTGGTTAGAATCTAGTCCACTGGATTATGATTTATGGTCAGTTTTAAAGAGTAAGGCTTGCTCTAAACGCTATGATAATTTGGAGTCCCTAAAACAATCCATACGATTGGCAGTAAAGAAATTTCCCATAGAAAGAGTGCATGCTGCTATTGATAACTGACCTCAACGTTTAAAGGACCGTATTGCAGCCAATGGAGACCACTTCGAATAAGCTTTATATATTTTTAATGGTTTTATACTAATGTATTAAACTAACACACTGTAATAGTAATAAATGTTACGTACAATAAAAAATGGTGTTTTTCTTTGTAACAATATTTATGGCAAGACAAAGTATATCTATATTATACAATGAGAACTCGTATTTTGTGGGTTAGTGTATGTATATACGGAAAATAAGCCCCTGAACCACGGCACCTATTTGGAAAATTCTTTTACCGTTTGAAAGGTACATTATGCCATTGAATAGATACTGGTGTAAGACATTAGCAACAAATTACAAAATATTTTTGTATTAATAATTTTGAGACATTGTCTCTTAGACCGTTACATTTTCAGTCTGTAATTATACTATGCAATCGTACCGACATCTGGTACAATAAATCGTCAATCGTCAATGCATTTTAAACTTTACGTTTTTATTTATAATTTATTATATTTCGTAATTTTCCTACTGCTGGACTCGGCTCTTCTCTCACAATGAGAGGAGTTTAAGGTCATTGGCCGTTACACTGACCAAGTTTAGTATGGATTGGAAATGGCCAATCTACTGTCAATTAATGTCAAATTCACAATGTGTGAAAACCTCTTAACTGTGTAGGTTTCTTCACAATGTAGAAACATCGTCATAGAGTGTGTTTACATATCATTTCAATCAAAGATTACATTACATATGCCTGAAAATATTTACTAACTCGAGTTTCATTTACAATCGAAGTGTTTAATTATACACTCATAGATATTTAAATTTTGCTGTTCTTTCTGCTTGTCGACTTTGCTTTTGTTCATTCATAAACATAATACCTACATAAAAAATTTAAAATTTTATGAGAGCTATTCCAAATTTGAATTTTGTGTTTTTTTTTTTTTAATTTTAGTTCATCAAACCTAAAGTGGCCGATTCTCAAGACTGGCATATATTTATTGATGCACCTCAAATCTTTTCAACGTTAGCATAAACTAATATTGTGTGAAATTTTTTCTTTAAAATAGCGAAGCACCTGATGTTCGTGAAAGGAGCCGCGTTTTAAAATGCGTGGGAAGGACGCGGCCAGTGAATGACATAGATACTTAATAATAGATTTGATAACGCGGAACTAAATAGATAAAGAAACTCTTAGTATTTTTATATCACGTTCTATGCTTGACCGTGTGTAACTAAATATATCTTTTTGCCATTATAAAGATTTTTGATACGATTCGGTTTTTTTTACTTATATATTATTATTATAAATCAGTCAATTTATAGGATAAAATTTTCTTCATAAATTTTCATTTACATATGTCGGATTTAAGTGTAAATATCTGTATTTCAAACTGTTGTGCTGATAAACTGGTCATTTACTTGATAAAGAAAATGCGAAAATTTAGTTTCATTGACACCACTGCCTCCAATGGAGGTAAAATTTATGCAAAATGTAAACCCGGTTAAACCCGATCAGAATAACCAAACCGTGCCCATATAGTTGAAAATTGTTAAATAGATTATGATTCTTTTATATTTAAAACAAACTTTTTTGCACAAAAATGACCCAATTTGTTTGTTAAAGTGTAACATCAGAACTCTATGTGACAACATCTAATCATTTAATTGTTCCCAATGTATTAAAAATGTTTCTTGTAGTTTATCCTAGTTTCCTGTAGTTTAAGATCTTTAACCATATTTTGAATTAACATGTCATGAAACTTAATTATACGCAGTAGGACCTTCAAATCGGAGCATAACAAATATACGGCGTGAAATAATTGCAGTTATCAGTAGTAGACAGAAATAGATAAGTAGTAAGTAAGTAAGTAGAAGTAGAAATAGATAGTATTAGAAGTAGTACTTTTATTAATTATAAAAGTATTTTTCCTTTGTGATAGAGAGGGAGGGTAGGAGGAGGGATACATGTCTAAAGTTATATATGTATGTTCCATCATACATTGCGCTCGTGGATTATTGTAAAGCCGATTAGTACTAATTTAATAACAATGAATTTCTGCAAAATGCTTGATACTGTTAACTAATAATAAGTCAGTTTATTGTAACCATTTTATCATTGACATTTACATTCATTTATCACAAATTTATAGCCCAAAGTTTGTAAGATTCTTTCATTCAACCTGTCTCTATTTTGAGTTTATGGTCCGCTAGTGACAAAAAAACGAAGACCATAAATAATATCACGGTTCAACAATACAAATTTTTATCGTCCAAGAACTTGTCGTAGGTGGCGAATGAAAAAATACAATAACAGTTCATTCATAAAGGATTCATTCATTCATGAAATGCAAAAAATGGCCAGTGACTATCGTAGGAGCCAAGTGTTTATTGTGAGAAGTTAATCTATTACGTCTTCATTTTGGTATCCCGTGGGATTTCAGAATGTGATGATGAATATCTGTGTATTATTTACAACCAAAGGGCGTAGGTAGGTACGAGGCCGGGCCTATCCATTGATAATTTTTTTTATTCGAAGCATCCTTTGAATTACTTAAATATCTTTGATCTTTATTAGTTAATTTTACACAAGTTTTTGAATATTAGGTTCCGGAGGACCGACTCACAGTATGCAAAGACTTATTGTGGGTGTTTTGAATTTTGCCTAAAGATAATTCGAAAAACATTTAACGCCATCAGATACCAGATACACACATATGAAATCACTCACAAATTAAATGCACTATAAATCTGTATAAATTCAAAATCATTCAATAATTTAAGTATTTTGTAAACACACATACATCATTTTTTGCTTCTACTAGCATTTCGAAAATATACTCAAGTTCGCAAAATTCTTATTATGTAATAAAATTAAGGACCTTTTTGTAATAACTGTTAAATGTAAGAAAAATAATTAACATCAAATTCTATTAAAACCTTGACAAAAGTAAATAAAAAATGTATCAAGACATATACATATGTATAATTATTTTAAGCATTCCTGCTTCGCGTCCTCACTAACGGATTTGTCCTTATTCGTTAAGCAATACGCCTAATTTAAGTAATTATAATTGTTGTCCAACAACCGCTCTTATAATTACTGCAATCACAATTACACCAGTAATTACTGCAGTGGTATAAAAAGCTCGTTAAATTAATTGTAGCGCATGTAGTAGGCAGGAGCCCTATTTTCCTTCGCGTATTATATAATTAATTAACATTGTATATGTCGAAATAGGAGAAGAGGCTGACTTATCATTATCAGGTTCAGACATTGCAGATGTGAAAACACTATGATTCAAACTTATTTATTAAAACAATATTTTAACCTTAAAAAAACACCAAACTAATCTTAAATCTATCTAGTGATCTGGATACAATAAATAGGTAAGTTACTTACAAGATATAGGCAGCAAACGACTCTCTCAGCCAAAAGCCTGTTGTTGAATGTGCGTCTGCGACGGCCTTTTCGTTTTAGGAAAATGCCATCGCAGCGCCACCACTTTTTAATTTACAAGACGGAAGTTGATTAATTTTAAAAGCAGCACATTACATTGTGGTTGTTATAAAAGGAAGCGTTACTCATAATAAGTAACCGATTAAAACCAAGAGATTATGAGATTAATTTAGAAATCATCTTGTTTCTTCAAAACAATTGTGAACAATCAATTATTTTCCATTAAGTAACACTTCCGCTATACACAATCTTTTAAAGTAAATATTTAATTTAATGCTTATCAACTATTAATGATCATATTTTTAATTGTTTTTATAATTTCGCGCCGACATATACAATATACACGGTAACGATTAAAATTAATCCATTTTTTTGTATTTCTGCCACTATAGTAACTTATCTTAAAGGCCATATGTATGTATTAAAGTCAGTTACATAATTTTTATATGTCAGCACCGCAATTCTTATATTTTAAAAATATATTATTAAACACTGATTTGTATGACTTTGTTACTTTTGAGGTTTAAGTGGCTCCATCCATCCTTGAACCCACTCTGAATTACCCTGCTCATGGCGTACCCTGCTGAATAGCAGCGAGGCTATGGCGAACGGTCCGTCCTGTAGGAAGCCCCTGCGCTCTGTACCACCAGCTTAATACCGATGATTACTCACACTTGCCTGGAGTTAGGGTATTTTTTCCTGATTGTCTAGCGACCGCCCTGCTTCTCAAAGCGTTAAATGTTTCATACGTGTGTCGGTCAGTTTCGGATTGCAGTAATAATGCGGGCCGCCGCGCCCGTCCACGTCGAAGATGCCTTGGGGGTTACTGATGTCCATGGACGACAGTTCCATTCATCATCAAGTGGCTTGTCAATTACTTACATAAAAAAACCTAAGGGTAATACTCGTGAGTGATAAGTACATGCAAAGCCAATAATTTTTTGTCTATTTGACGTAATATCCTCTTTTCGATCCTACTGCTTACAAACATTTTTTTGTTCTTGTTATTAGACTTGACGAAATGAATAGTAGGTATATATTACATTTCAAATTTAAATTCTTACCACATACCTTTTTAATCGGTTGTTAGTCAATAATACAATAAAAATATATGCCATTAGCATAATTATGTTTGGTACCGTGATATTTTAGTTTTTAAAAAAGAGAATCTGGAACAAGAATAATTCTCGAGCACAGCATAGCTTCTTGTTAAACAATTCATTAAAAAATTAAATTAAACGCAGTAAGGGAACTTACCGATTTTCCTATATTGAACACATGTATTTGCATAGCTTTAATGTTTACATACATATTTTAAAATGTTTAATACACATTAATTGATTGATTTTGTAAAGTCTTTATCTTTTTACGTCATGAATTTACTTACTGTGGTCATTTTTTAAGAATTTTTTATGATTATTACACGCCTAGTGAGGCATAATATTAAATACTTAATTGCACAATATTGAAAAGTGCCCGGCTCGGTGATCAAACTTAGAAAAAAAAATTAAATTAATTGAGAAATGTGTGTTGCTTTAATATATATTTTGACGTAGTTGATAAATAGACAAATAAGTGTTGTCTACTTTTAATTTTTTTTTTGTGTAGTGAGGGAATTGGATTCAGTGCAGTGTGTAGCGACCACCATCGCCATCTACATCGGTAGAAATCCTAGAAATGCTCGGTACGATACGTTTATATTCGTACGGCGTATAATGATCGCACATAGTCGAGATTTGTTCCTTAATAATGAAAATACCAATAAAATGACTTTTTGTGTTCCGCCTCATGTTGCTACAGATCGGACTTTCAGATAGGGACGCAGCAAGATAAAAATTGATGTGCACACTTTGATTGATACTGAACTTAGATTAACTGGACTAAACCGATTTTGATGGAATTTTCTCTGTGGGTTCCCGGATGGTTTGGATTCCCAAAACAAAGAAAGATCTGGAGCACCTGATGAGAGACTCTAATGGATCAGCCAAACGAATTGTTTTGTACTTTTGAAGAACTTTAACCTTGCCGGGTCCGCTAGTAATAAATAAACATATACAATTTTATGTATGAAATTACTTAGTATGTTATATTTAGTGATATATTATATACAAAGGAGAGTCAATTCTTAATCAAAAAAAGAAATGTTTATCAGGAGAGGAAGACGAATCCTTATAGGATCATTTGAGTGTCTGTCTGTCATATTTACAGTACGAAATACGACGAGGGTCCTATTAAGACAATCTATTTTATTTTGTGGTTATGACATTAAAATAATATGGTTTTTAAGAAGCCGAGTAGGTGTATTACTAGTCGACCGGCTAAGTGCGAGCCGCACAATCCCCTTGCAGCACAACATTTCGTCCAGTATAGTTGTTGATATAAAATATGCATATGTAGTCAAATTGATGTATATGTATTTCAGATCCAGCCATGAGTGCCGTTGCTAAATTAACGCGGCACGTGACTCGAGTGATGGCAGCACCGCGACTCAACATTCGGCAACTCGTGCTATAACAGAGCCTAGCTAAGGGACTGGAGCTATGGCAGGGCACGCTTGTGTGTCAACGGTACTGGAGGAACTGTGACACGTTTCATTTGTGATTATTGTTAACAGTGAATTCATGCCAATTATCCGCCCGCAAAGATGTCTGACCATGACGCTCATCAAATACAAAGAGTATAAATTAACATTACTTACTTATATTCTATATTATCTTCACCATAAGATATACGAAAATGGACAACGAAAACATAAAAAAATAAAATAAAAAAAATACTTTTAAATGCTTATCTAAACCTTACATGTTAATATAATGTACACGATATTAAATCCTAGTTGACATTACAAACATAAAAGAAAATGTCCATATGGTATGATATATATAGGTACATTGGAAAGTGTCTGCAGCCTTCGTGTAAATTTGGCACTGATTTTAACATTTCGTATTTCTGAATTTTGAAACTTAATTTTTATTAACATTGTTTCAGTTTAAAGGGGATGCGAAGAAGCGTTATCTGTTAATAAGTGACCACCATCGCAGCGCTGGCCCTGAAGGAGACCGCTTATTAAGTCCTTTTTGAAGAACTCCATGGAGTTCTTTTTCTCTGATATGTCATAACAATCCAGGAATTTAGAAGGTCGTTCTGATTTGTATGTGCGCGGCAAAAAAGATTACGAAACAGATCGTGGAAGGATGTTACGAATTCAGCCGATGAGGATGAAAATTGGATAGTGGTGCGATGAGATAAGGGTGACGTGGACACCGAGTCGAAGAGTTTCTCGGAGCACTCACCATTATACATAGAACACACTAAGAAAACCATTGTCCCTCCTCAAGTTTAGGTCCTCTTTTATCACACTATATATTGCTAATGGCGCGTTCAACGTTATTATTAAACTGACAATATGTAGGATGCATTCTATCAAGTCTATTTAATAATTGAGTTATTCTGTAAATAAACTTACGCATGTCATTTTTGTTTCTACTACCGTTTCGAAAAGGTGCTTTCCTCATCACATCTTTTGAAACAACCCATAGTTATTACAAAGTAAGTTTAAACCTGTGCGGAACTGGTTTCGACACTATTATTTCCAGGCGTCCTTGTCATTAATATATTATTCAACTATACCATAATATTCTTTATGTAGAGGTTGTAATTTAACGTGTTGCTTAAAAGTTCTCATAGGTATACCTATTATTTATAAAATTTGGAACCTTAATGTAAATACGAACACCGAGCCCCGTAAAAGAACGCTGAACCTTTTGAAGGCAATATGAAGACGCAATCGAATTATAAATACCTATTTCTTGTTTCACGATTGTATGAACACACGTACTTACACCGATGTTAAAACTATTAAACAATCTATGCTTTTTGCAATATTGATTCCGCCATATCAAAGTCAACCCTATCGAGTGGAGAGTCACTTTTCTCCATGAAGAATGTTAATATGGCTCAGTGGCAATCTGCTAATGATTCTCGTTACGGCGCACTGTTCGCTTTTTACAGCATTGCGCGCTACGCCTGCCATCTTTCTTCTCGGAAAATTAGGACATCTCAACTTACTGAGAATAACTGTAAAGCTCTTAGATCGGAGGAAGATAATTCCGTGAGAATTGTGATGTAAGTAATGGGGATTTAGTTCACAGCGAGGCTTTTAGATTTTTTTGCGATTTATTTCCACAAAAAAAACCTATTACAATCTCACCGATATATAATTACTGCTGTTTTGATTAAGAGATTGGGTTCTCTTATTTTTCTTGGTCCTTAGAAGCATTGGCTGATACATATTTTTGTGTTATTTGGACTTGTCCATAGATAATGTTGCTTCGATCAGAATGGTTAAAATCGAAAGCATAGGTTAAAAATTAAGATTTTAAATTAGGACTGTTATAAAACACGTTTTTTTTGGATTAGCGATTAGCGTTCCATAATCGAATAGCAAAAATCATTGTTTAAAGTCTCGTCCTTTTTTAAAATATTCTTCTTCACTAACGTTCTCTTATATTTTGTAATATAGTTTCTTAACATACTTTGGTATCTTTTTACGCTATCTTTATATATAAATTCTTCTATTCGTGTATATGTTAGTGAACTCCTCCTAAGCTGGGCTGAACTGATTTTTATGAAATTTGTGTGTGTGTGATTAAAAAGGGCGCTGGATTGTTTATATTCACGATGGAACCCAGTAGATGGAGGGAGAGGTGTCGGGAAAATATTACTGATAGTCGTGTGGGTGGCGGGCCAGCTAGTACTGATATAATATTAGTATTATTAAAACTCCCTAATAACTGCCAAACAAAGCAAAAAAGGAGAAAATTGTACTGAACTATTTTATCTTTGCCTATTTAAACATAGGTAATGGAATGAATAGCTCGCGTAACTATATAATTGCCACATAATTTATTGATTATTTGTGAATTATACTAAATAATTTGATCTTCGATGACCTTAACTTCTCACTATCAGTTGCCAAAAACAAAAAGAGAACTGTTGATGAGTTCTATGTAACATTCAATTAGCTTTCTATTATATAAAACTATGAATTGATAGGGATATATATCTTTCCGGAGCGTTATTACATGTGTTTTTTTAAAAGAGGCGTTAAATGACCTATATTTATGTATAATAGCTATATTCATCATAATACATCATTATCCCACCACAGAATCAGCTTTGAGTTTGATTTCTGATGACAGATTTATTGTGCAATGTGCAGGAGCGAAAACAACTTAATATGATCTAAAATACCCTCTCAACGCTCAGGAACTATGGTAACATTTTATACATGTCTTGAGAAATGTAAAAAGACGTGGTTCACCTACCTCTACCGTCAGTACACGCAAGCAAACTGGATTGTTTAAAAATGGATATCTAACGGATAAACGCTTTTCAATTAACATATTTATGTGAGAAACTAGAATCAGTAATTAAATAGTAAATATACATTATGGCACACGTTCTCATTGAATGTATTTTTTACTTTATTTGAAGTCTTTGAGCGTATTTCTTTTGTCTTTGTTTTTTCCATAGTGTAATTGTTACTTTTGCCATAGTGTAATTGCACACTTACAAAATACTGGAAATAATGTGCTAACCAGGTGTATGCGTACACCATTGAGTAGTAAACAAAAATCCAATGTATGTTAAAGTTTTAAACTAATATTTTTGTTAAAGTTAATAGTTCAGATGCAGGTACACTTTGACCGTATTGGGTCGGCCTAGAACACTCCCCCCAATCCTAAGCTGGCAGAACAGAGTGTCAGAACAGAGTTCTGGTAAGGATTATATTATCAGTACTATTATTAAGTCAGCAATATAATTACTGGTATTATATCTTTCCGTGAAGCCTGCCTGGCTTGCTACCACTTTTCTGCTTGAGTGTGCCACCAAACGACTAGTGTTCCGGCTGGGGGCTTGAGAGCCAGTAGGTACTTTCTTTCTAACCTTCTTCTCATTTCGTGGTCGACAACGCGTCAGTGATACCTTTGGTCTTGTTGATGTCCATGGGCGACGGTGACCACTTACCATCAGATGGCTCGTCTGCTCGTTTGTCAGATGTTAACATAAAAAAAACACTTCTAAAATTGTAAAAATGCGTACTCTGCCTTACATTTTAACCATGATAAAAATTGGTTTGAACAACTTTAATTGTAAAAATTTTTATACTCTATTTTACGTTTAGCTACTTCCGAAAAATCTTTTTCATATAATTATTCCGAAATACATAAAACAAATTTTTTCTTTCAATTACATTCATTTTATTACTCATCCCGATTACGGAATATTTTACTTCGTATACGCACTTGGGGTGTGTTTATGTTTTTAATAAAATCATATTATATTTTTAACGTAACGGTAGCTAGATATTTTGAGAATTACTTTGTCGAAATTAATATCGTCTTTGTATCCTCGACTTTGACAGGTCTATCCAAAATACAACCCGCTGTGCTGTTATACTTTACTTTCATTCACGAATTGAATGCTCTTTAAATTTAATACTCGGTACTACTACATATATCAAAACGTGCGTTTGTACTGCGTTTTAAAGCTAATCAAGTTTTGATATTTTGGAATTAATAATCGTTTATACATTGTGTACCTATGTGTATTTTTAGATCACGTACAAAGTAAACCTACTAATTACTAAGTTAGATTTCTGTCTGTTAATCTGTTCTATTTACGAGAAAACAATTTCCTTTCTCTCGCAGTTATTTAACTACGCAAATTTTGATTTTTTGTAAAGGATCATTATAGACAGAGACCATTAGATTATGCAATCGTTAAAAACGTAACAGAACTATATGAAAACAATTAAAATATGCCTAAAATTAATAATATGATGTTTCATCGAAGTAACGTAACGGCAATCCGCCTATATACCATGTCAATAAATGTAAAATGTTTAATTGGGTCAAAATCTTAAAAAGGAGCTACAAAATTACTTATAAATAAAGTACTACAATATGAATGAATTCTTTAATTATAGTTCTAATAAAATTCTATGTTAACAGTTTATGAGTTATTAGAAAATCAACTTAGCAATTTTTAAACGCCTCTAATTTATTATTTTGTCTGTAAATAAGATATAATTTATAACTATTGTTTGGATATCTTTGTTTGATATTGTTTGGACAAGGTAAAATAAGTTGAATTGAGTGAAAAATTACTTATTTTATTTATGCTAATGAAGATGTTTGCATTTGAATTTATATTTGGCAAAATTTGGGAGCAACGGTAGACAAGTAGGTGAAGATTTTGGGTAAAGTTCCCTATTGGCAGAATTTGAGAGCAACGGTGGACAAGGGAATTGAAAGGAAGAAGGTCGTAACAGATCAGAAATAGGCAACTTTAGTAGAATTTGCCTTTACCTCGTATCTATTCTGTACCTGCGTTGTTTTTTATTATAATGTAGGTACATCACAGCACAATTAACAACTTATTTATCACTGAATTGATGTACTTCGTACGAAATATTCACTGCAACCCGGCTTTAATTGATCGCAAGTATTCGGCTTAAAAAATTAGTTAGGTGAGTGATCGCTACTGACGAAATATTTTGTGCTTTTCAGGTTTCAAAGGGCAATTTATAGCGCTCAATTCCAGTCACTATCTTGACTTAACTCCGGTTACTACCTTCGGGTGGCACAAAACCTTCCAAAACATCGTATTAGTCACAAACCCCATCTTCTCTCTAATTCGCACTGGAATAGCGTAGCTCCATCACCGTGTACACCAGGTCAGTGACGAGGAGAGGTCCGTGTGTTGCGGTTAATCGTTGATAGGTTGTTGTTGGTACATTGGTTTTTAGGTACATTGGTTAGTTGGTTCAAACCAACAAAATCAGAGCGGGTCACCAGTATGATCATATAGAGAGTTTAATAAAATGTAGGTAAACGTTTTATATTCGCCAAAAAATATCTCGACATGATTTCTGGGTAAGTTAACTCGTCGTAATGGCCCGAAAAATATTTTAAGCACATATTTCACAAAAAGTTGCTTCCAGCATCATTTTCACATAACCTACTTGGGCATCGTGTAATTGTTCACGGAAACTTTAAAGACATTTAACTTTCGAAATGAGTCGTTAATATGGCGATGTGTAAAAAATGGCCGTTGAGGCAACTTTTACTGGTATTTGCACTTGTTACTTGTCCGAGAATCTTTCCATGTGTAGATGATCTCGTCGCACCCAATATGCGTAATAGAATATAATAACGTAAAAACTACTTAGAATCAGTAGGTGCTTATCTTGTACTAATACATATACCTATATATTTTTTTATGTTAATGACATAAGCAAGATCAAAGGTATCATTAATACGTCGTCGGCCAGGAAATGAAAAAAAGTAAAAAAGAAGGTACCTACTATCTCTCAAGCCCCCAGCCGGAACACGACGAGTCGTTCGGCGGCTGACTCAAACAGCAGGGTGGTAGCTAGCCGTGCAGGTTTCACGGAAAAATAATAATACCAATAACAATATTAATGACTTAATGACTGATAGTATAATCCTTAAGTGAAGCCCTATCAAGCAGGTTGGCTTCTGTTGTCTCCTACGACACCTTGTTCTGCTAGCATGGGATTGGGAGAAGTATTCTACGACGTCTCAGTAAGTCCAAACCAATATACTATAATTAGTACACCAATATTTGTTTTATATGTCGATGTATCGCTTATATGAAACTCAATTACATCGATCGTGGGAGGATTGTAGTCACGGTCAAAGTACAGTGGTGAAAATAAGTTATTGTTAGGTGACATTTACATAAAATTAATATATTGGTTTAGGTATGAGGCTACGGCACAGTCAGTGACACAAAGGAACTTTTTTATGATTAATTGTGTTTGTCTCTGTATCAGCGAGTCGTTTTTTTAAACTTTGGAGAAGTGAGGCAATAAAAAAAACATTTCTAATTCAGGTTATTTATCAAATGAAACAGTTCGGTGTAAGGATCCAGATGTCCATCCAATTTTACAATTTCAAAATGCAGTTTAACAGCTTTGAAGAAATTCATTTTATCTAAATAAATAAATTCGGAAATAAGTTCCGAAAGTATGGACCCAAAATAAAGAAGAAAATGCAATAACAGTTTTGTTCATAGGTATAAACGTTTTATTAACTGTTTCATTTGGTTTAAGTTATTCGGACTCATCCGAGTTTATAGCGTTTTGGAAATAACGTTTTTCTCTCTTTCTTCCTTCTTCTTTTTCGCGCCGAGAACGCAATAGTGATGCCTTTGGTGTTACTAATGTTTACGGGGGACGGTGACCACTTTTCATCGAGTGGCTCGTCTGCTCGTTTGTCGGCTATTCACTTAAAAAATAAGGTAATAATTGAGTATAAGGCCGTAAGGATTAAAGTTACTGAGTGGCGGATAATTGGAATAGGCAATATATATAAAACAAACACAAGATTACAAACGAAGGTTTCTCCATTGATTTAATATCAGTCTGATGTTTGACTTATGGTAGTTTTGCTGCAAGTGGTTCCTGGTCGAGGTCTCTGGCCTTACCTTACCCCCTAGTTTGTTCGCTGTCTGTAATACTTTTGGTGTTACGGAAAACAATGGGTTGCAATGATTGCTTCAATGTGATCGCTCGTCAGCTTATTTTTCGGTTATCGATATTCAAAAATAGCTCCACAAACTAAGTCGTACAAAAATCAGAACTCAAAATGAACGCCCGTATCGAAAATTGCACATTACGAGGACACGAGGATATTGCAGCCTGGCAATGATGTAAACTTCGTTACCCTGCTGGGTCTTGAAATTAATTAGTCTTATTCGTTTCTCCTTGTAGCCCTTTTTTATAAAGCGAGTTCTAGACGAATAAACATTGTTAAGTCGCAACAATGGCCTCAATTAACAACTTTACGGTTTCATGTAGTTTATTTTGTCGTCTGAACCAGTTTGCCTCTTGTAAGTAAAGTGCTCAATTGACAATGTAAAAACGCAGCACGGACGCCTTGAAGCAATAAAATGCTATTAAATATGCCTTAATTGTCCATGAATTTTAAGTAATTTAAAATACAATAATCTATAAAAACTTATCTAACATTATATTTATATTTGAAGTTGATTATTATTTAATAATGCAGAATGCCTCAAAGTTACAGAGTGACATTAATATATTCCTAAGTATTGCCTATGAAGTTAACGTAAACAAGTATGCAAAAGTAAGTAAGATTTACATTTTAGTCTAATTCAATGCACGATGTAAAAGAGCGAAGAACGATAAGACAGACATTGAAATATCAATGTCATGTGTTTGGTCCCACATTCTAAGCTATTGCTTAAAATCACTGAATATTACAATGTATTCTGGACCAAAATAAATAAATATATATAACGGAAAACCTAAAAAGCAGAATGAGTGCATTATTTCTATGAATGAAGTTTGAAGTACAGGAGGATCAATGACAATGTATTGTATTGTATTGTAAAGAAAAAAGACGGCAAAAATAATAAAATAATGCACAAGAATCAAAATTAATAGAAAAACAGAACTGATAACGTGTAAAAAAGATCATTACAAGTAGGAGACTTTTCAATGTATAAAGTGATCTTAAAAGCATCAAATAATAACATGCATAAGCAGTTTAAAATCATTAATAACTCGAGTTCCACTAAGCGATTATATCTTAGTCATCCACAGTTGCATGACATCTAATTATTTGGTTACTTGCTGCCTGGTATCATATGCAGCTGAAAGAGACAGGCGAGTAACGACAACTTTGTTACAGCGCAACACTTTCAAAGAATTTTATTTAGCAGAATGGTACCTAGGTACGTAAAAACATATCTTCATGCAACAGCAACGTTGGAACTAAATGCCAATCGAACTGAGTGATATCAAGCGATCTCTAATAGAAGGAAGCGGATGTAATTTCCTAGCCTATTTTTTACATAAGTCAATGCTTGACAACAATACCACCTGAAGGTAAGTGGTGATGACGTGTAAGATGTTGAAAGCACTAACTTATAAAAGCCTATTCATTCGTCTCTTTTAGACTCCAACATAGTGTTTAGCTGGGAACGTGGGCAAGTTGTTCCAGTCCTTTGCAGTGCGCAAAATGAATGACGTCGCCAACCGCGTCTCTCTGAAGCACTGAAGGTCGTAAAGGAAGTGTTATAAATTATTCACGATTTGTTGTGAGAATTTCATGTTGGGACCTTTCTCTTCACTTCACACTTCATGTTTCAAACATGTACCTTATAATTAAAAACGATCAAAAAGACGCTGCTTATCCCAAACAAGTCGTGCGAGCCTCTGTCTACATACAGAGCCCTTAATTGACTCCAATTCTTAGAAAGTAATTTCACAAATTACTTTTAGCTACCGGATTTTAAGATCGACACCGGACAACACTTATAACCTTGTCTCATTAAGTTTGAGGATATTTTCAACAGTTTAAGGTATTGTATGAAATGTCTTTTAATGCGACAAGGTTGCTGCGCTGTCGATGGACGCAAAAAAGGCAACACGCAAACGTGTCTCCAGCTTGATGTTGTGGGCGGATGAAATTTCAATGGTCTTATGTCGTCAAATTCGAGCGCTGAATACAAGCTTTTAGTAGAATTATCATAGTGGCTGAGATTTTAAATTTTACATGATTTATATTGTCGAAGTTTTTTTGAGTTTCGAGGCTTTACATAGAACGTTCGAAAAAAGGGACTCACGAATAAAGCTTCAACTGGCGATCTCTTTTTATCAAAACTGCTATCTGATGATAATTTCAGGATCTGCTTATTTAACGTCCGTCCACTCCCAATAAGAAACGATTATGCAATTCTGCTACTAGTTACACTAAAACATTGTGAATACCCACAGTTAGTGATGTCTCTAGAAACTTGTTCTGTACTCGTGAAACATAAATACGTTCTGGAGGTCGGACCTTTTGCAAATAAATAAAGTGTTGACCTTAACTGCTACACATTTCGTATCGAGAAAAAGTATCACTTCAAAATTGTGTGCCCAAATTAAAATTCGTGAATTTTGTCGTATCTACCTCGAGTCGAGGAGTTTTTCAAGATATAAATTTCTTTCTAATTAAACATAATTTGTATCGGAGCAAAAAGTCTGTCCATAACTTTTGGCAGTCTATATTACTTCTTTGAATGTAAAACTCGATTTACCTTCAATAATGATATCCCTCATTAACGCCGATTCCTGTAAACGCTGCTGTAATCGACATCCCAGAAATCCTAATTAATCTTTAGCCGATTATAATGCCCGGTGGTGTTGCCACAAGAATATTTCTACCCAATTAACTTGTTACATTCTCGCTTCCGAAAATAGCTCCTTCATTTGTGAAAAAACGCGGTATCGGCGAGGTGTTCTTCGAAATTTGACCATTATCGACCGTTACCTCCCAAATAGAGCGCGATCGCTGCCTTAGATAAACCCTTTCACGTGGACTTTACTAATTGGTGCAATAAATTTCGTTCAACGTGACAAGTTCCATAGCCATTACTCGCCTATCTCGATCCCTATTAGGGTCGTCGACTCTTCATAGACCGATTCGAACAGAATTTGGGAATTCGTCAGGTTCCACGAACAAGCTTCATCTCTATCGCCCCCAATTAATGAACGGGTCCGACCAGCATCGCTGCAATATCTGCGGACGCAATAAAGAATTGTCATCTCGTTTAAATTCCGTTTTGAAGACGAAAAAACCCCAAGCGGAAGACACTCGATATTCGACCCTATCGGAACTATTTAAAAATAAAAATCGTTAATGAGAAGATTTCGCTAACGTGACGTGCTGGTGACAAAATGTTTTGGAGATGAACGTCATTGGTACTGCATTTTAAACTTTACTGTTAAAGCTTTTAAGTTTAAAAGTAGTGGCGGACGATACTGCAGTACCGCATCGTGTTTATAGAGTCGTCGCGCACCCGTTTGTACCCGCGTCATGCGGTCGGACGTTTTTTGTTGTTTTTAATTATATTTATTGTTCTCGTTATTTATTTATTGTTTTGTGTTTTATACCGTTCCCGCTACCGTGCGTGCGTTTTAACGATTTCCACGGAGATACCGGGTGCATCCAAATTAGGGGGACGAGGTTTCGGAGGATGCAAATGTCCTCTTTTGCATATGAGTTTAGGGATAAGACGTTTCGGATATACTCCCGGTAAATGGTCAATTGTTAATAACTAGAACTTAGTTTAATATAGTTTACTTTTATTATTTCGAAAAATTCCACATTAATCTGTATTTTTTGACATATTTAAGCTGAATGACGATTCAGTCCTATGTGTTACAAATGGTCTTAAGTTCGTATTGTTAGTCAGATCAAGTTTTACATGAATGCCAAGATTGTTATAATTTCCTTTTGAATCATATTTTATACAATCATATAAATAAAACTAGACACTGAATTAATCTATTTCTGCATTATCGGTTTGATACTCTCAATGTGTTTTAAATGAAAGTGAAAAGGAAATGGCTTATAAAATGATAAAGCTAGTCATATTCTAACAGGTAATTCTTTATTGATTCAATACTCAATTCTGATGTTACATTTGTATTAAAATATGATGATATGACAGGTCCTCACGATTGTTGTATTTTTACCCAATTTATGGATCACGGTAACGGCGAGACCATTCGTCATTTATTTACAATGTATAATGCCCGCGATAATATAAGTTTCAAATTATATCTTATTTGGTCAATTTTAATCAATTAAAGAAGTTTTTTTTTTTAATCTTACCATCGCCCTATTTAGATATTATTTTTCGTGATATCTGAAACACGGTCACTATTACGTCTGTTCCTGACAGCCCTAATTTGTTCTCAGAAAAAAATTTGATCGAGATCCTGGGAGCGAACGAAAACATTGTTACCGCTATGCAAATGACCGCGGGAAGGTTTACTTATGAATAGTTAGGACTTGGAATTGAATCACGTCGTTATCGACAAATGCTAAACCGTTGGCAGCCACATGAACAAAATATCCAGAAAAAAGTTTGATATAATGAAATGAAAAACTGTTTTTTTCTCATTGAAATTGATGAATGACTAGAGCCGGTATAACTCGTCTCCTCGTAGTTGGCGAGGTTTGGCCCCATTGAGTGTAACATTTGTCTAAGGATGAAATTCAAAACCTTCAAAATGTATATGTAACTACTAAAATAACAGTACGCTGACTCGACTCAATCTTTGACATTTTTGACTTTTGACAGAAAAGTGTCCTTGGATAATACTGACGAAATTACAAAATTAATGTTTTCAATTTCAATTTCTTACCTATATAATTTAAACGATTTTTGTCGTTCAAGACATATGTACAATGGACATAACCTACAATACAAATTTAATTGTGTAGAAAATATGATGAGTCACGAATTGAAATATTGCAAATCGCGGCAAAACAAAGACAAGTTTTTATTTTGGAATAATTTCTCATGTTAGAAAAAACTTAAATATATGTACACAATAATATATTCATAGCCGATCAGAATGGTGCCAATTACGGGAAACCATATTCAGTAGTAGACCTCTAAATAGTGATGAATGGAGGAAATAATTTAATAAACGTCTTATATACACATATCTATTAACGGCCCCCACAGATTTCGTTCGGGTTTAACAATTAATTACACATGCATGATTATTGAAAATTTTATGTTTTTTCCTTGATTAGAGATCTTTAGGCACTAATATTTTCTATAGTGAGCAATCACGTGTTCTCCCTACATACCAATTTTCACTAAGATCAGTCGAGCCATTCTTAAGTGATAACAGGACATGTAGACAGACAGACAAACTTTTTCAAAATGGCGAAATTGATGCCAGTGAGTCATAAAATGAATATTTATCATGAAATTTGACAAAACAATGGAATTTACAGACAGAGTTATACTATTTATAAGACAGATTTATAAGAGTACAGCAGAATATGTAAATGACTTCTTTCGTTCAAAAGACAACTATAACTCTTTTGGTTGTTAGCATAGCTATGAAGCGTCGTTTCTACCAAATAAATATACCTATTGAGTGGGTATTTGTATTCTCAATCGATCAACTTGTTCGGAAGTTACACTTTAATTATATACATATACCTAGTAACCCATACCCGCTTCGCTTCTGAAAACATGATGAAAACATGAGTACCTACTCATTTTTATCAAATGATTTGTAAATTAATATTATTATTACTTGTATTATTATCGTTCCGTAAAGCCTTCCTGGCTAGCTAACACCCTCTTGCTCGAGTCAGCCGCCAAACGACTAGTCGTGTTCCGACTGGGGGCTTTCCTTCTTTCTTCTTATTTCTTGGTCGATACGACATCAGTGATACTTTTGGTGATTATAAAAAGAATAATTACAATTTCAATAACCTAATACTCAATTAAGTATTTCAACTCGTATAAGGAAGTCTGAGATCTCAATTATAGAGGAACGTTAAAACAAATAAGTGTGAGTCACTCGAGATGGATATCGGATATTAAAATCGGATGGAAATCGATTAACGCCGCTCGAGTGATACGAGTATCGCGTAAGGCGAGTAATTGCTCACTCCCGCTGCGCATGCAATATCACTTAAGTTCCCTAAAGAGAGACATCTTAGTCGATTAAATTTTATCATTTAGACCGCATGATACAATTCGATATTTTTGGGATTATAAATTTGAATTCAGATACCATTTAGAGTTTGGTGATGCGATAACGGATGTACTGTAAAATTTTTCTAATATTTAATTTTAATTTCGGAGGGGAATATCAAATTAAAATAAATTGTCACGTGCATAAGGCATGTAATTGTAATGCATCAAATAAAGGGACTTATTTTGATATATATATATATATATATATATATATATATACATATTTTGTATAATTTAAAAATGTACAAATAATATATTTAGGATATGAAAGAAAATACACGAAAATAGTCAGAACAGAACTGTAAAGTAGTCATTATTCTAGTTACATGCTCTCTTTCATCGAAGTAACTGCAAATAAGTTCAAATATACAAGTTAATTGGCAAATTAGAGTGAATTTACAATTTATAGTACACAAATCCTAATGACTATAAAATGTTATAAACACGTAGCGCCGAAGGGTCGCTAGTATATTTAAGAAGTCACTCCGAGCATCACATCGGGGGAATTGCGCGCCCAATCAAAACGTTCAGGTTTCAATTTAGCGAGCTAAATAAAGAGATGCACCGACACTGGAAAGGCGTAAAACAATTTTCATGGCCTTTTAGCAGTAACTAACCGATCTCCATGTAGGGTTGACGCTGCGCTGCGCTGAGATTACCTACCCAATAATTAAAATTCAATTCAAAGCAAAACTGTCATAGAAATGGTTTATTTTTAATTAGAATAACAATAGTATGTCAACGTGTCACTTCCAGAAACTACTTGATTGAGACATGCAAAGACTTGAATGCCTTGCAATAAAAATTAAAGTTGCCATGTGTTTAGAATTCAGACTACACAAAATAAATAATACACGTATATATAATAGGTATATTTGATATTGGACACTATATTGGATAATACAAAACTTGTTAAGTATTTTTATCCATTTCTAATCTTTTTACTTCTTAAACGAATGACCGAGATTACATTAAAAATAACCTGTTTTGTCGAGAAAATTGCTCATACGAGTGCTGACATTACATATGTGGGGGTTATAGGAGAGTTTTTAACGAATATTTTTTAATTAAATTTTTTAAATTTTATATTAAAAAGAACGTGGTAGTTGAAAATTGACGATTTATTTCTGATACTGTTGTAATACGAAAAATAATTGTGACAACCCTAACTTTAGTTGGCGAAGGCTCCAATTGGCCGTCAGGCTAAGTGCCGTGCCTGTGGGCTAATTAAACCATCAAGGCTGGCTGCATTGCCTCCGACAGATAATCTTTCATATTTTGTCGTGGCTGTCGAAGTCAGCCCCGGGCTAGGCTGTCCGCATCAGTTATATATAACATTCTGAATCATGCAGAGGGTTTTAAAATGCTCAGTCCCTTTGGGCAATCGATTGAATGGTGATTATTTTTCAACGCTGATGAAATTTCAAATATTTTATCTATATTCACCAATTTTTTTACTTTTCTATCTTGTTTTAATTTACTAGTTTGGCTAACATCGTAAAATGTCTTCTATATATAATAATATCTTGGCAATCTCCGTTTTTCTTCGTGTTTTGGCTGACGTCATGCTTACGTATAAACACGGAAATTATCGAGATACATTATAAAAGCATTATATGCTTTAAAAGTATTTTGTGTTTAAGCTTCATAAAAAAGTACACAATAGCGAAGTATATGTATTAATGTATTAAGATTAATATGTATTAAGATTGTATTTGTAATTAGCCCATACTCGGTTCGCTTTGACGAACATGATCATTTCGTTCAGAAATAGTAACTGTACACGAAAAAAATTGCTTGGTTTTCATTAGGCCTTTTATAAATTTATTATATGTACTCTATTATACACTTAAACCTGCCTTGTGAATTACACTATCTGTAGGTAAAAGTCTTATGAAAATCCGTGCAGTAGTCTTTGTGATTGTCGTGTTGGATACAGACAGATATACTTAGGTACTTACTATATACTTAGGTACTGGTGATATTGATTTTTAACTAGAACGGCTTATACAACGAACGAGGGAATGGTGTCAGTTAATTTGTGTTGAATTACACTGGGTTAATTATAAATTAATTAATGCCACTCACTTAATTCTAATAATACTTTTACATGGTATAGAAACTCTTTAATTAATTACTTGGTTAGTTCCCATTTTCATTCTATAACCAATATTAAAGTATGATTTGAAACTTATATATCGCAGATAGTACACATTTTAGCTTGAACGGGTACTCACGTTGATCCATTTAATTGGGTCGAAATATTGGTAAGAAACAGAAATTCTGAGTACCTGTTATTTTCGTTGCAGTATGAATCGCTTTGATGACGGATTCCATGTTTACATCTTAGTTGACGTCGTGTCGACGAAGTCTTCTGTGTTAGTTGTTAGACGTCCATGGATTTTATGGGTCCATTGGGTATAAGTTGATGGTGGTAATGGTGGCTATTAACAGAAATAAACATTATTCTCGAGTACTTGACGGCATACTGTTCAGTAATGTCTTCGGCTCGATCACTGTTTTATGAACGCCAAACGAAATGGCGGACGCCAGTATTTAAAACATGGAACAGTAATTGTTTACATTATAAATTAATTACAATTCCGTTATCTAAATAATTACTAGAGATAATTATTAATATTAAATAGATTTTAAGACTTTATAACTATAATATTGCATATACCAGATGATTGTAAATTCAATGATTGTAATTATTCATATTAATGAATATTTAGTGAATTTATTATCATATTATTTAATTCAATATAATTCAAATAAATTCAATATAATATGTGTGTGTACGATATGTGGATCATGGAATCTAGCAGGGTCTATTTAGGTAGCTTTATTAAATTCAATTGAAACGTATTTAATTCGCTTTTTCAATCCAATCCCCAACTTCACTAGCTGGAAGGTAACAAATTACCACACCATAAATCCCAGGAACTTCAATTTTTACAATCATCGAATCGTAATCTTTCGCATCTTTATATCAATCTTATTGAATTGTCGTTCATCCGACGCGGGTGTAGATTACTTATAGGGTGGTTACAGACGCTGTACAATTAAGCCGGCGCGCCTCTTGGAGAGTTTAATTAACCGGTTAGGGTCTTACCTTTGATTAGTTTTCACGGTTGAAAGGCCCCGTCTCCGCTACGTTATTTGTAATCCGTAAATTGTTTTATTTGCACTTAGCTTCTGTACATGCTTTAGTTTTAATAACCTCGTGTTCACATTACTATAGTATTGTTAATATAAACATAGTTGGGTCCTATTACAATTTCT
>PDGT01000028.1:1278102-1298637 GCA_003671415.1 Megathymus violae
CAACTCTTATATCAGGTAATAATAATAATAAAAAAAATATGCTGGTCATAATTTAATATTACTAATAAAGTAATTCTCTTCTTTATTGAAATCTCTCACTTATTATGGGTTAGGCCCTCAATCCATCCTTGGGTCTCAATCGCTAAACCGAATCAGGTGACATGACAGCTCAATTATCAGCTATTGGTTTAAAAAAAAAACTTAGTTTCTCATCGTATTACTTTTATCGGCTTATGAGGAAATATAAAAATTATCGAAACATGCTATTTTTGGAAACCCTTACCACGTCAAAGTCGTGCTCTCTTACACCTCACGTAAAACCAGACCTATGCCCCACCACCGTAACCCCTCCCAAACAAAAGTGAGGAGTAACCTGACAACGTGCTATTACGCATTAATAAGGTAACAGGCGTCCAAGTAAGACATCTTCGCTGCCTTGTAATCAATTTAGTTCAGTGATTTCTTGATGTACTATCTAAGAAGTATCAAGTACTGAACAAATAGTATTCCACCTAGTTTGGTTGTTTTGCTTGTAGGGGTTAATTAACAGTAATAATAATAATAAAATCAGTTTAATGCCATTCAGTCATATACATGTTTTTAAATACATAATAAACATTACAGTAGTGATGGCAATGGGCGCAGGCACAGCATGTGCTAACACGGGGTTGTGATCCTTTGTAGCGCTGGTTTTCAGTTACCCCCTTTACCCTAAGATGTTATGTGGGAGTTGCGTCAGTTGATCCCCCGATCACCAGCCGCTCGGTCAGCTGATCTTACGATCGTCTTGCATAAAAAACAACTTAAGTAACTCGTAACAAACTGAAATAAACTTAACCTTAACTTACGCTTGTTTGTATACGTGCGTGCATGTACGCGCGTGTACTATGGATTTTACTTTATAATAATAGACATTGAAAAATGTTGTGTCTAAGTGTGGTTTATTTCGGTACTAGATCATGATACATAATTACAACTGTCGATACGCCTAATTTGGAACAGTAACTACACGTTGAAATGTCGGTAACGGGTGTAAACTAACTGTTACAAGCAATAAAGTTTTTGTGTGCCGAACGATTTCGCATACTGGGCCCATAAACGGACCGGGGGTCTGCTGCACTTTAGCAATTCATTCTAAAGTACGTAACTACAGATGGCAGTAGAAAAACTCCGAGTTCTCGACAGACCTGGTTATGTCGTATGCCGGTCAAGTTCGAATCGGAATCGCAATGATAGAGTTTCATTATATACCATGTTTGATTGTTTCTACTTCTCCTGAAAATTGAGAACGAAGATCAGATGTGGAGTGTTAATTTTTTTATTATTATTTTATATACATGCAATATTTAACACTGTAATGTAAAATGAATGTGTACTGAAATGTTACGCATGTATTAAAAGTAGGTAATGTACTCAGTACTTCCTCAATAATAATACACATTAACTTTAATATGTAGTGTATTAAAAAGTAGAAATTAGAAATAAGAAGAAAGAAAGAACGTTTTTTCCACATAAAGCAGCGAATAAAAAAAATAATACTTATAAAAAGAACGGAATTAAAACAATAACAATAAAAAAAAAATGCTGCCTTACGCGAAAAACGAATGCATTGAGCTTTGCTGCGGCGGTGCTAAAGCCACAACACTGGTTTTCAGTGCATCCGTCTGTGACTGGACTATACTGTTAATAATTAATTAAAACTATGACAGAACAACAAAAGGTATTAAAGTCACATAGAAAATGGTGGTAAAGTAGGGAATCAACCAAAGAGGGTGCTAGGGTCACAATAGAAATAATATATACATTTGAGGGGAGAGAAAAAGCCTTAAGTATACTTATTATAAAATTGTATGTGTTATTGTTCGTGTGTTGTTTCGAATGTTAGTGTAGTTTGCTTTTGTAGGTTTAATAGATGTAATTCAATTTTTGTTTGAACGATCTTACACTGTTCAGACTGTGCAAAGGAGGTGGAATATAAATAATAAATAAATATAAATTAAGTACTAAAAAGTTTTCTCTGACATATTTTAAACTAATTATTTATTTATAAAAATACTTTTTGTATGTCTAATTATGAGTACATGTTGAATATTACGACACATAATCAATTTGACAAACGATTTTTTTTAATTTCTCATTAGTCCCCGAAAATTAAGCTCCAATATGAAAAAAATATTATTTCCATATACATATATTACTTTATGTATAAAATGTTATCTAGCGACCGTTTCCAAGAAGCAACGTGTGTCACACAAATACACAGACAGATATGCGAGTCACGCGAGTGATTAAGAGGTTTTAAAAGTCAACAAATTTACCGATCCCTAAAAAGGGTGGGCTCAGAGGTCACGGTACGCTGGCCGAAGGTTTTCGCTACATGCGGTTGTCATTACGAATAAACTGACCAATTACAATAAATTACTGGCCGCGAATAGTAATAAAACGGCCATTTTGGTAAATAAATAAGTAAATGAGTAATTAATGTGAGTAGAAGCGCGTTCTTCGCGTTCTGGCATACGAATCTGTGCATTAAAGCGAATTAACATCTTTCGAGGAGTGCGCATGGCGTTTTTGTCGCAGTACCAATTAGTGGCGTGGGCCTTGCAAGCCAGTATGTAAACGTGTTGGAAAGTATGCGCGGCTAGTCGATCCGCAGAGTGTGGTTATTGAACAGGAAGCGTGCAATTCCACATTGGTTGCATTCAGTACATAGCACGCCAGCCCTAGTGATACTTAGACTCCGATAAATTCTCTGCGTCCAATTTTTACTATGTAACCGATGTAATGCTGAGATATAACAAATTGTTTTTATTTGTTGATACTAGAAAAACAAATCTGTTTTTATACTTTTCATGACGTTTTCTGGTGGTGTATGTTTTATAATTATTAACTTTGTAATCCATGATTTATATTTAAGTCCAAATATTGGTATAAAACACAAATAAATATTTTAACAAAAAAAAAAACAGACTTTAATCTGAAGACAGTGAATTTGTTGGTTTCATCTCCTACTTTTCACGTATTGTTTTGGTATTTAAGTGAGACTTAACGAGAATTTCAAAGCTATACTACTACATAAATCTATTGAGATTTTTGTTTATGTCTTGATTGAACTCAATAACGGATTGGCCGATATGTAGTGAAAACACGTGATTGCGCGGACGATAGGCTATTATATAAAATGTCAGTAAACAATTATGTGTAATTATGGCAAAAATATTAAATTTTTAATAATCATGTATATATAATTAATAGTCCAACGCGAACGAAGTCGGACGGGGCCGCTAGTCGGAATATAAATGACTACTTTCTGATAATGAATACTTTCTGAGGTTGACAACAAATCGAATTAAGAAACTACTCCGTTTTTGAAGTAGGTTAAAAATATTTCTATTCCTAAAGATATTCAATTAATTCCGAACGACAGCTTGTAATATTACAGTACGAAATAATTTTCTTGTTCATAAAATTCATTGTTACTTATTAATTTCGCGATACGTATCTTTCCAAGTATATCCGCCATTGGGGTCATTCCTAGCACCTGCTTTGATTTCTCTGCCCACGAAACTAATTTGTTGCTGTGATTTTCAATTAGATGATATTTTTAGTATAGTTGTAAATGTCAATCATGACAAAATAACGGAGTGATCCCGCTGTGTCGTCCATCTTGAAGCAATAAAATGAACAATTTATGATTTTTTTACAGTAAAAACGTTACCAGTAATCAGGTCGAAGCGATGTCTACTTCATTATGTATCATTCATTCAACCATTTATTATTCGTTACGTGATAAGCCTCACAACGATAAACTTCGAATAGTAAGCTATAGGGATAAGTATCATTAGAAATTGTAAAAAAAAAGACAAATGTACTACCAATTTATGGAATAAGAATTGATATATTGGATAATTTTTTTTTCGAAAATTAAGAAATTATGTTGTTATTGTTAGGTAGATGCTATTAATATACATAATCTATACTAATAAATAAAATTGGAGTGTCCGTTTGTAATATTAAAATAACCGCTTTTTACTACACCCATATAAATGTAAATACGGTACACATACCAAAATAACATTTTTTACAATTTTTGTCTGTCTGTCTGTCTGTTTGTTACGGCTAATCTCTGAAACGGCTGGACCGATTTTGACGGGACTTTAACTGGCAGGTAGCTGATGTAATAAGGAGTAACTTAGGCTACTTTTATTTCTACTAAATAACTTTTTTGTTAAATTCCATGCGGACGAAGTTGCGGGCATAGCTAGGAAGTAATTAGATCGTATTATTATTAGTCAACCAAGGCTTTGTAATTTAACACATCGCCGCCAGACCGCAGTGTGACAAAAGTTTTGTTGCTGTGACGAGGTGGGGATGTGGTATGTGGCTGTGGTGTGGATGTGGTCGTGATAAATTTAAGTGTTTGTGATAAATATGAATGGTGAATGTCTGATTAACCAAAATATCAAAGTCTTTCCTCGATACCATTATTTTCACAACCGGACAACATTAAATTGCATGAAAATATATTAGAAAAATCTAAAACAGTTCAGTACTAATCTACCTAAGCACTTATGGATGATTTTCAAATTTATTGAAAAAACATATATCTAATTTCCGAAGTGGTAACTTTTTGCTGAAGTCAGCTTTAATATAAAAATAACTTTATAATTTGTGTTTTTTATAAATGCTGTCATTATAGGCTAGACACCGGAAGTTTTAGTTTATCGAAGTAAAACGTTTTTAGGTGTGACTTGAGATTTTTTCGGACGGAAGTGACGCTCAGTAGTCTATAGTCTGTGTACGTAGTTTCCGCTATTTGCCAACCAGTAGTAAAACCTTAATGTATTGGAATATCTTTTTATTAAATAAATAACAATTTAACGGCTGTAAACGGCTGTTTTTTTTAAAGTAATTTAGGCTGTATTTTAGCTGTATTGGGGCGGCTTAGAATACTCCTTCAATCCCATGCTGGCAGAACAGGGTGTCGTAAGAGGCGACATAAGCCAGCCTGCTTGGTGGTAGAGCTTCGCGTATGAATTGTATTATCATTCTCAGTATTATTATTAAGTCATTAATATTATTAGTGGTATTATTATCTTTCCGTGAAGCCTGCCTGGCTAGCTACCACCCTCCTGCTTGAGTCAGCCACCAAACGACTGGTCGTGTTTCGGCTGGGGGCTTGAGAGCCAGTACCTTCTGTCTAACCTTCTTCTCATTTCTTGGCCGACAACGCATCAGTCCTTTGGTCTTGCTGATGTCCATGGGCGACGTTGTCCACTTACCATCAGGTGGCTCGTCTGCTCGTTTGTCGGTTATAACCAGAAAAAAAAGTAATAATGTCATTATATTATTACTTTTGTAATAATTTCATAGTTGATAATTTTTTTTTAAATCGTCTGACGTTTGCTGCATTCTATAACATTTTTATATTGCCTTCCGCAGTTAACTCATAAATCAAAGTTATAGATATTTGATTTCGCGCTGAGACCGTTATTACTGTAATTGTTTGTAATGGTTAAATAAATATCAATATTATTGAATTGTTAACGATTGCATAAACGTCTTAATACGTAAGACTAAAGTGCTTGCTTGAATAGTGCGGTAACAGAATAACCGTAGGTAGGTACCGGGAATTTTTCTCACATAGAACCAAATGTAACTGCGTAAAAATATACTTATTTTATGGTTGTAATATATGTGCGACGTTCATTACGTAAAATGCTCTTTACCGAAATGGGTTATTAATAAGTTGAGTTTGATTACCTAATTTAAACAAAATTGTATTTTGAAGTATAATTATACGCATTTAGTTCCAACGTTGCCAACATTAGTTACAAATAAATAGATAAAATACATATAATTGATGTCACGGTGTCAATGAATCCAATCGAGTCTAATAATGTATATAATTTGTTGGTTATACACAACCAGGCCGTGCTTGCCACCGTATTATGACTCAATTCTCAACTGTCTTATTTGTTTTTATGATTAAATTATGAAAATTTGGATGTCGACACCAGCTCCACGCATGGACACTCAGGCTGATTTACGATTTAGGTATACGGTTGATGTATACCGGCGGTTTATTTAGATATATTGAGTTACCTGAACTACAGACAGTGCTAATTAATTACCAATAAAATTTCGGGAATTGAATATCGGGAGGATCAACATTTGGTCAACAAGGACAACGATGCCTTTAATCTTGTTTATACTTGTTTGAACTTGAGAGAAAACCCTAGCCCAGCAGTGTGATGTACGAAGTCTTTGTTTTGAGATGGAGATATAGATGGGCTCAAAAAAGTTTTGGTACCATCCACTGATGTTAGTACAAAAATATAACACCCTGTTTCGATTCACTTTCACCTTGGAACGTAATAAAATAGTTGGTCTGGTTTTATCGATAGCGAATGTAAAATTTATTTAAGTAATTGGCTGGTGATAAGGAGCTACTGTGTGCAGTCGTGCTTTACGAAACGTGTTTGGACCCGACAGATTGGTTTTAAACATGTCCCTAATAATATAAAGTGACAACAGGTATGTCCCACCTGTACGTAATCGGACACCACACCATGGATACGCGAGCGCTGATATCAAGATAACAAAAGATACTCTTACTATTTCATTTGGAATACTAGCAGATCACGCAGCATCGGCCGAGTTGATGGATGTTAATATAATATTGCAATGGTCTTGTATAATTTCCTTTCGTTATAAATTTATGCATATTCAAGTACTTGCCTAATTGATTTTATTATAATTAGTCACACATTAACGTCACTTAATTTTCTATTTTTATAATAATTATTACTATTATGTGTAATACTTATTATAATATAGGAAAATTATTATTATAATTGATCATCCGTGGCTCTGTTTTTCTCTTTCCCGAGTCCACCTTAACCAATCAAGAGGGATTGAAAGGGAATAAGTAAAAAGTATCTGTTTTAAGAAAATGTATTCGAATTTCATTTGTGATATGAATCGAATTTGCTATTCCTACTTCAATCCCCCATTTAAAACGTCTATACGTTTTAATGAATCCTATGATTCATCATATATAAATATACTTTTACGTACCATAAGCGAATGCTCGACAACGAACCCATCTGATGGTAAGTGGTGCTGAAGTCTAAGATGTTGAACGCACTAACTAAAAGCTTGTTTACTTTCCTGTTGAATATATTATATCCGTATAGGAATCAAAAACTTCTGTTTAAATATAATTACTCATTGGCTGAGTTGATTGATTCTCTAAAAAAAATGATCTACATTATTGGTGTTTTTAGGATTTTTTTTGTTCGTGTACTTTATGGTACGGCTGTCGTCGAGCACATTATGGACTGCCGAGAGGCATTCATAAAACAGACGCAATGTACTAAGAATTTAGACGATGACAATTTCGTTTGACCAACTGACAATCTACAACCATTCTAGAAAGAATAGAGAAGTGCTTAGTTATTTATTTTAATAGCAACGTAAACATGTGATACCCTGGTACGGTGTAGCAGTTTCAGTGACCGCAGTCATTCGTTTTGTTTGGAAAGTTAGTAAGTGGTTTCCCCGCTTCCTTCTTCGCTGGCAAAGAAATGTTTGTCGAAGGTATCTTTGGTATTACTAAGTACTGAGCTACTGTATCTATTTACTGACAGGAAGCTCATTTGCTCCTCGATCAGCTATTGTCATAAAAAGATAAACACACGGATATAATCATTATTTATATATCATAGAATACTGACCACAAAATATCTTTGAGTTCATTACTTCACAAGCAATTAATATAATTATGTGTCTCATTAATTTCGATCCAATTACTTTGAAATATAATTATGTAAAAAAACTTTGTTATATGTTTTACTAATACACTTATTATTATTCCCTATCGTAGTTGGTAGTGTCTGATTGTAGAGCGAAAGGACCCGAGTTCGATCTGATTGTGTTTGTTCTACAGTTTTGATGTTTGTGATGATTTATTTGTGTATGTCCACGTCAATAGCAACACAGGAAATCTTAGTGCAGGGCGGTGATTGTACGACTTATTTTCCACGCAAATTTTTTGACTTCATCAAATTAGAGCTACAAGTAATGCAAGGTACATATCTCCTTGTAATTTATGTAGCATAAAGCGTCTTCTACCACACTGCCTCAGTGTAGTTCGCAGAGGCTATTTTTTATAGACAAATTATACATTATACAATTATAGAGGTCATTGGTTGTGATGTCTAACTTGTGTATGTCAGTGACAGTGAAGTGGCGGTTTGTGTGTGAACTTTTAATACGATTAATCATGTCATTATACCGATCGGGATATGAATAACTGTTGGAGGCGACATTATATAAGTTCTTCCATACTTCCGAAGGTTTTTTAAGCCCACGGCTGCGATTGTGACAGTCAGAAATTTCTTAGGCCACGTTGAAGTGGGAATTGGGGTCAGCTCCAGGATTCTTCGATATGGCACAAGGAAATGGCCATGTTAGACACAAGACTATTAGACAACTATTAGATCGAAGCCATACAGATTTGTAAAAATATTAAGAAAAGTTATTCGATTACATATTAATTAAAATTCTGTCATATTAACTTAATATTACCTGGGCGGCTGCAACCAATAAACTGGCAAGACGGCAACATATATCAGGTGTTTTGAATATTAATGAATATTCATCAGAAATTGTTCAGGTTTAGCACATCGTAAATATTTTCGATGTTTTAATGTAGTTCCGTTATTTATTAACTAAGATAATGTTTAAATAACGAAAACCGAAAGCTTGAATTTAGATCACTTTGGAGATAACAAACAGGTACCTATGCCGTAGGGTTGTCAACAGGGTTTTTAGAGAAACAGCTTGCACATAACCAGACGGGTTACTTGACGATTACGATTACCCCCGGTCCTGCACATGTGCAAAACCAGGGTTGTCAAGCAGGGACATCGCTTGGCTCTCCGAAACCACAACCAAAACACGCAGGTAGCTAGCCAGGTGGGTAAAGAATCTTACTGTTACGAAGGTTCGACAATTTTTTTTTATGTTAATAGCCGACAAACGAGCGGACGAGCCACCTGATGGTAAGTGGTCACCGTCGCCCATGGACATCAGCAAGACCAATGGTATCACTGATGCCTTGTCGGCCAGGAAATTAGAAGAAGGTAAAAAAGAAAGAACTGACTCTCAAGCCCCCAGCCGGAACACGACGAGTCGTTTGGCGGCTGACTCAAGCAGGAGGGTGGTAGCTAGCCAGGCAGGCTTTACGGAAAGATAATAATACCAGTAATAATATTGACTTAATAATAATATAATCTTTACGCGAAACCAAGCAGGCTGACTTCTGTCGCCTCTTACGACACCCTGTTCTGTCAGCATGGGATTCGGGGGAGCATTCTAGGCCGCTCCAATACGGCCAGAATATGCGACTCTCGCCCTTATGTCTTGTTTTTGTACAAGGCGAATATTGCGTAAATCCTTCTATTATATTGTTCTATGGTTTACCAAGGATATGGACGCGAAAGGCGTAGAGAGGTCTGGAAGTGTTCTCTCTGTCAAGCGAAATACCTATGATCAGCGCGTGCGACTCCCACTGTTTATTAGTGTTGAAGTGAAATAAGACTTTGTGAAACAACTTTGGTATTTTTCCAACAGTTACAGTTTTTCAGATACCGTTCCTCTGGAAGTTTAGAGGAACCGTTCGCCTTAACCTCATGCGTTGTTCATCTCTATGCACCACCAGCAAGGGAGGTTAGCTTGGACTCAAAGATGGATGGAACCCCATACACTTATACCATACGGTATCATAAAATCCGTCTATGTATAATGTCTTTCGGTAATATTACTTTACTTCGTTTTCTTTGTATTTACATTGCGAAATACTTTTGTAGTGTGCCTACTAGTTTATATGAATGAACAATCATGATGTAATCTTTATAAGCACCACTTCCATAACAATATAAAAAGCGTTGATCATTAGCAAAGGCACTCACTCAATACATTGTACTATATAGTCTCGCTCCATTCTGTGTACCAAATTAACGTGTACTCAAAATATACGCATACCAGCCGGTGACGATTTTTCTTCTCATCATCCGCATCAAAGACCTTAACCCAACAAGGCACAGTAGGTTAGTTGATTATAATTGGTATTGAACGGGCCCGTCGAGAAGAGTCCTCGGTTCGATTTACGTAGTTTCGTAGTTTTACTACCGTGTGTTAATTACACTGTTACATAAGTTATAACTTTAGTTTAAACACCATGCATAAGCACATAGTGTAATATAAATTAACATCAACTTTCAGCAAAATCCAATTCACCAACTAGTAGCAATTCATCTCTGATATTTTGATAAGAAATGTTATTGTGTTCGAGCTTACTACTGGTCATGTTTGAACAAGTTGTCCGTTCACTCGATATGTCGATGCCACCTCAAATAAATAGACCTCAATTAATTTATAAATCACAAACAATAAACTTTATAACTTCGTTTTATTAGAGCGTAGGAAACAAATGCTGGGTGACACATTTTTACAGAAATCTACTTAATTATCAACCTGTCCCACCACGAACGACTAAACGATATAAGAAAAATATTATTATTTTTGTATTAGTAAAGATATTTACTACACGAAGATAGAGAGAATGTCTGTTAGGAAAATCATTGTATGTAAAATGAAAGTAATGTAAAGGGAGAAGGAGTATAATTATTACATTTGCATATAATTATTGAAGTGAAATTATTGATGGATCCATTGTACAAGGATTTACTCGCTGACTTAGCTAGTTATACAGTATTTACACATCGATAAAAATAATTATAAATAAAAAAATTACGCACACAGGGGTAATAACGGCAGTGCGATATACCGGTAAATGATGAATTGAACTAAAAGCATAATTATTTTTAATAGCAACAATTGAGTACTTTCGTATGGCCTGATAATTGTTATTTACATCAAGTTATCATTAATCGGATTATCCTCACATTCAGAATTGCCCCGATACATTATAATTTTATCAATTATTAATTCACACTTCATTTTTAAAATTTTACAATCAAATCTAATTACAGAATTATAAATTTAGGTATTTACAATTGACGTCTATATTAGCAAATTTTCAACATATATTAAAAACCAATGATATCTTAAATTATTAAATAGTCATATCCTAGTTCTCTAAAAAAGATTTTCAAATTAAAATTAATTAAACACAGCATAAGGAAAAATAAGATTAGGATTGGTTTAATTGTCGTATTACGCATAGTTGCTAATATTCTTTAGAAAAAAGTAACTAGAAGTAGAAAATTATTTTTTATCCACCTATTAGCTCACGTCACACAAGTGTGTGATTTATCAAACTATAACTTATTACATCGAATATTACGTGTGGTGGAACGAGGTCCTTAACAATGATGGCAGAAACTATTACTGCGGAACTTTACAAGTAATAATATTTATTAGTAAATCTATACATACATCTGTACTTGTCATTCTCATGTAACAAGAGCAAGACAAAATACTTAGACACTAGTTACATTACCCCAATATAAAAATTGTACAATATTTATTTAACACAATACCTATAAGTATTAAAAAATCTAATAATGTATGTATCTCAACTAAAATCTTAAGTATGCAATAAATTAGTTAGTCCACAATTATTTACAATTTTTAAATTATTGCTTAACATTCAATAATATTTAGAAGCTAAAGGTTAAGTTTTGTATAAATCTATCAGTAGGTGACTTAAAATGGATCCCTCGCAACAGGTCCGGGCTTGAATCTGAACGGTCGTTTGTACTTTTCCTCTACTCACACGGTGGTGTAAGTTCGAAGAAATAAGGACAATTCACCCGAAGATCCCCGTTAGTAGGGACCCCGCCTGCGAAACGAGCGGTCCTGGGTTCGATCTTGGCCAGGGCGCACACATATGTCATAGATAAATGTTTGTTCTCAGTTCGTAGGTGCTTGTGATGTCATATTTGTGTGTGTCCATGACACCCGCAACACAAAGAATCCTAGTGGAGCGGTGTGTGTGTAAGCGATTATCGTTACCTACAACTGTATGTACAGGGGGTCTCAGAACGGTCCCACTATTTTGGGAGTGAAAGAGAAGTCTTCGACAACGTCCGCACAAGGTTTGAAGCTTGTCATCAAAAACGATTGTCATTTGTGTAATGTACAATTTGGCATCAATTAACAAATAATTAAAACTAATTATTTTTTTAACCATCTTTGAAATAGTTGGATCGTTCCGAGACACCCTGTATTTAACGACTCGATGCGTTCCTTAAACAATATAGCTCGATTTAATAACAAAAAAATATACATACGTAATTGTGTAATTTTAATACACTATTTCAGACCGAATGTTAACACATCAAGTGTGATAAAATTTATTAATTGGATTCATAGCATTAGTCGAGACTGAAACTGTATAATCTGTACTTAAGTATTTCGATCAATTATATTATTTTCAATTAATCACAGATCTAATACAGTCGTGCTCAATTATCTCGTTATCGACTTAATTATAGTAGGTTTCAAAAAAAAAGTGTAACTGTAGGGTTCGAACTCGGGCCTCTTATAAGAGAACCTAACGTTCTTACTACTAGACTATAACTGCTGGAGTTACTTAAATGTTGTATTAACTAAACTATTAGTTTATAATCGTTAAATAACAGTCCTTTTCCAAATTTAAAACACTATTTTCTTTTTTACTTTCTACTAATTTCTTGGCTGACAACGCATCAGTGATGACTGGTGTTACTAATGTCCATGGGCGACGGACACCACTTACCATCAGGTGGCTCGTCTGCTCGTTTGTTCGATATTAACACAAAAAAAAACTACAGCTCGTCGTTCCCTACCAAAGAAAAGCTGTTGACGAAATGAGGAATAATACAATTGTAGTTCATTCATTTGAAATTATCAACAATAGTTATATTCTCATTATCATAACTGCTTCTACACACCATGTAATTATAAGGATCACAGAATTTGATATTCGCTTAGGTGGTCCATAAAATTTAAATATTATTATTATCTCCGTCGTTAAGTTCAAACCTCCCGGCAGTGTCGATGACACTTGTATTATTTATCTGTATTTGCAAAGGTACCGAAGATTTCTGAGGTATATGTAATATTAATATTATATCTAATTGATATTCCGGTAGGTATTCATTACAACGAACCATAAAACTTGGCTTAAAACTAATTTACTAAAGTCGTAAAAATTATGCGGAGGTTGTAATTATTCATTATTGTGGTCAGGATACGTATGTATTTTCCTACAAAGTAAAATATTCTTAATTATGTAATGTGGAAAAGAGAAGGAAATTAATAGAGTTAATTTATTTTCTGTTTTTAGATTCGACCGAGCTATAATAGTTTTTAAAAGTCAGAGAGACTGAGTATAATTTTTGTCATAGAGTATTTGTTTGAGAAAGTTTGAATAAATAGATTCCTATTAGCAACAGAGCGTGAAAATAATTTTACTGAAACAGCGAAGTTATGAATTTCAAATATTGCTTTTACTATAGAAAAACATTAAATATTTATGAAGTTTCAACTCTACTCTAGTATATAAGATATAAATTAAAATACTATCTTTAATTATCTTTACAGCAGTCCATTTTATTATATAAATCGTATAATACTCGTTCGTACATTTAATAAAATTGTTTACTCTACATATCCATTATCACTTAATGTTTGTTTTTAATTTGTCTCTGCAATAAACTATCCGAACGCTTTCTGACATTCTAAAGTTCAAAATACTAATTACGAAGATGGCGGCAAATCGGATTGGCCACGATTTGCCGTGTGTTCCTGACGTCAATGCGGTTGGAGTGAATTTAGTATGTTCATGTTTATGGCATGTTGGTGGGTTGGTGGTCCTCCAAGGAAGGATAGTTGCGGTCTGCTCGCGGCTGCCATCGCAGCAAACAGAGGTGGCGCACCCCCACCACCGAACAGAGCAAAAGAGGGGGGTAGAAGAGGTCTCGCGGATAATCGCAGTTTTTCTATCTCAGCTTCTTGAAGTCGTTTCGCTTTAGCTCGACGATTTTGAAACCAAATTTTAACCTGGAAATTAAAAATGTGTATAAGAAATTTTGAAGATAATTAATATCTATCGTTAAGTAATTAGTTGACTAATGACTATACAATGTTTATTTTGCCATCTCATGAATCAGTAAAGTCTTTGTTTGTTTGATATGCAATGTAGAAAAACATATTTTAATTTATTATCAATAATGTTTGTTAATTACTTCAACACTAAAGTATAATTAAAATTAGGTCATCCACCATCAATAATTACGAAAAATAAATGAAAATTATAGTAAATACTAATTTACATAAATAATAACTTAGTAGTAATTAAGGATGTGTCAACATTTGAATTTATGTTACCAATTTGGAGTTACACTGCCGACCAGATAATAAGGTATCCAAGGTTTCTTTTTCTTTAGTCTTAATTTGGATGGTCTTTACACTCATAAATAATAACAATTGCTGTTCATTTTTACAAGGCGTTTTGTAATTTTCTTGTTTATCGCATACACTTCCTTATATTGATTTCTGAAAATATGGTAGGTGTTCAGACAGAGTGAAACTTGTAAGGTAGATATTTGAAATATTAGTCACAAATACTATAGTTATTTAGTTAGTTGTTTACAATTATATAGTATCCTACATTGGTGACGAACCGTTACGCGTCTGCTTAGTTGACGTGAGATGGGTTTTTCAACTATTTTTTATCTATACTCTCTATAATTTCAGTTCCTTTTATAGATACCATCAACAGCGTGAATTAGGATAATATTTAGGAATGCCATTAGAAAACTTAAGTTATTACTATAATTTAAAATGTCCCGATATTTTTTGTAACTTGTAATATACTACATATATTATATTTATGTACTATACTATATTTAAGTATACCTGTGTCTCAGTAAGTCGAAGCGAGGAGGAGAACTCTGCTCTCTCAGCGATGCTCAGGTACTGCTTGTCTCTGAACTTCTTCTCCAGGGCGAGAAGCTGCTGCGTGGTGAAGGGAGTCCGAGGCTTCCTGTTCGGCTTGTGCTTGCGAAGTTGACAGCGTACCACCGGCGGACCGCTCGGTGCTCCGGCTGGAGTCGAAGAAGAGAAGGTTAGAAGAATAAGGAAGTAAATAACGCCGATAGAAGAACAGATACCGACTCGAGATGATTTTATAACAAATTATTTGGAAAACTGGCATGGCCAAAAGGATATATTGTAATTAACATATCATAATTATGGACTTATTTTGTATCGATTAACAATAGCTCGTGCTTATCAATGGTTGAGTAAATGCATTTTGATTTGGTTTTAAAAAACAAATAATCAAGAACTAAAATTTGCATTTATATTATCATTATTGCATATTAACATTTGCATTCATCACATTTGTTAGGGCAAAAGTTAATATAATTAACGAGTATGTACATGTTGGTAAATAAGCTATCAACCATTAGATAGATGTGAAATTTGCATGTAAGTATTTAATGGATAACTGAAAGAACTATTTTGAAAAAGGTTTGGTATCGAATTTATATTATTATTTGAACAAAGTTTATGACATCCTGTTCAGCAGTCGCAGCGTGTAAAGAAGGCGTAGGTACCTACCTACACGAGGCAAAGCGATCGTTCTCCTCAGCTTGTGTCAATGGTAAGCCACCGGCAAGAGTTAAGCTACTTCACGTCTAGTGAGACACGAACAATAGTTAATATTAATTTCATTAGGGAGAGGGATAGTGGAGGATAGAGGATGGTGATGCCATAGATCTTGTTTGTCGTCGTTATAATCGATATTATTATTGATAGGAATCATTAAATATATTGGAGGTTTTCGGTTGACATATAAACTTCTAAGACTTGAATTGGCCAATGATCTTTCGTCTAATCCACACTGGTTCACTTTTAAAGTTGGAGTCATTGAATTGGAGGCAAGGTTAATATATGGCTCCGTCAGTTGATGCCTTCATACAAGGCACGGTTTTATCTAGTAATTTAGGGTTCTTACGGCGTACTTATCTGCTGTTTTAGTGCCAACTTATAAATTATTCGATGAGTTACCGACCAAACGGGGGTTAGTCTGACCTTCTTATGCCGCCGGAATGCCTTCGATGTGGCTTAATGAATGCTATCTAATGATAAGCATTGGAGTCGGTCCCGGTTCACTCACTTCACGTGCCCTCCAAATCACGGAAACTTTCAACAAATTTTACCACCAATTTCACCTAACCAACAACGGACCGCGCCCGGAATTGCGTAACTCGGTCAATTAAAATCAACATACACTTAAAGTTATGATCGCTTCAATGGATATATAGTTTTCCTATAACTAGTTCACACATAGGCCGAACGTAGGCACTACAATGACAGCGTGGACACACACAGTCCACTTCAGATTTAAATTTTAATGAAGTGGTGTCAACTCAGACGGTTAATGAAATTGGGTTAATTAATATAGACAGAATAAAGTTCTATTTTGTTAGTTAAGGAATAAAATTTATTCATATTGAATCCATATGTCGACGAAAATGTAATGTAGAAAATAACAAAATGTTAATGGATTTTTACCTCTATTATAATTACGTGTAAAGTGTATGTGATTTAAATGACAAGGGTAATTAGAACTTAAAAGCGACACTAAAGATTCATACACATTTTATAAGCCTGCAACGATACTATAAACATTTGGATGATATGTATCGAGAATAAGAAACAAATTAGTGAATAACGAAGCCAGTGAACATCTGCAACTCTAGAAGCGTTATCGATGTGTTTGAAGCCAAGTCGAATCGGATTAATCGGTCGAATCGATTTAATCGAAAAGCGGTAACATACCGAGTCAGCGGAAACCTTGCAAAACTTTTGCGCTTGAATATAAATGTGTAATCATTTATTCATGATATTGGATGAAGTAGGTTGTTGTTGTAAGTAAAATTTAGATTATATTTTTACTTAGTGTAAACCCAATTTTTGACTACCTGAAGGTATGTAACGGTATATTCTAAGATGAGAAAGTATAATAAAGTATGCGAGCCACTTATTGCTACAAATATTTATTTATTTGTCTCTTCTATTACATTCTAAAATCATGTATATTGCCATATTCAGTGGTAATAAGTGGTTTAGAATACCTAATACAATTAGAACCAACTGCAGCAGCCAACCATTACAAAGATAAAGCTTGCCATTTAATCATTGTGTTGGTAGGTACTTAATACGTACTTAATTTCGGAATTCATTATGATAATAAGGACCCATTATACCGCGCCTACATTAAACTATAATTAAATCAATACAAATGTTAATACTAAAGTATTCCAATTTCCTTTCGTGCCATTTGATTCGAATTTCATGGATTGGTAGAGTGTTGACCTTTTTATTATTGAGTATCATTTGAAATGCAAGTAATGTAAAGTTTGGATTAACGGGCTATCGAATTTCCGGTGACTTGTGAACCGGCTAGAAAACTTACTGCTTTCCGCCACTACAACAAGAACACTTAATAAACCACACACATAAGTTCCGTCGGGATTGACTGGGATGATCCATAGCGAATTCCAACAGGAGGAACTGCTCGGCACAGTCTTCTTAATGGGGTGCATCACGAGCAGGGGACGTGATATTTTTTTGTGTTAATAGCCGACAAACGAGCAGACGAGACCTGATGGTAAGTGGTCACCGTCGCCCATGGACATCAGCAAGACTAAAGGTATCACTAATGCGTTGTCGACCACATAATGAAAAGCAAGAAAGTACTGGCAGTCAAGCCTCCAGCCGGAAAACGACCAGCTGACTCAATAAGAAGAGTGGTAGCTAGCCAGGCAGGCTTCACGCAAAGATAAATAATACCAGTAATCATATTAATGATTTAATAATAATACTGATTATATAATCCTTACGCGAAGCCCTACCACAATCAGCAAGACCAAACGTATCACTGATGCGTGGTCGTGCGATTGGGAGAATATTCTAGGCCGCCCCAATACAGCCAAAATTACACTTTATTACTTCAGTTAATTTAATTGTTATAATGATTGAACAAATTACTATTATATTTCATATCTTGTAATATATTTGAAACAATGACAGATGACTATCGACATATCATATCAGATAACTGCATTAGTCCTTTAATAGCACAACACAACAATAACACATTGGGTAAAGGCATGTGCAGTGGAGTATCCAATTTTGTTGTCAGAGGTAAAAACTTATTAACATTAAAATTGATTGATTTATTGATGATATTATTAGGCAAATAAACCCTTAGATCGCCATTTACATGCATTAATAATAAACTGGAACAATTACTTGTTACTAGTCAAGAATATAATTATATGAACGGGCTATTTAAATCTGCAATCGAAATACTTTAAAAATATCGAACAGTCCACAGGATTAAAATCACAGGCGACGCCGACTTCCTCTTCAATGAAGCTCGATGCTAAAACGTTAAACGTCTTTCTGCATCCTCTTATTGAAGTTCAAAGCGAAGAATCGATACAATATACACGCACCCATCCACAGTTCAATAAGGCGGGGACTATTTCACACAAATGCCTGTCTTGGGCCGAGTGATAAAATACAAACGATTTCAATAGCCATCTACCGACATATCAATGCCCTGCGCTAATGAAGATATAATATCAGCCGCTTTACTAAGGCTGCCTCTTTAGCCCAAATAGGTGGAGCTTTAAAATGCAGTTTATGCAACTCATTTTGTTAAATACTAATTTGTCATGATATATTTGTTTACAATTAATTTACTTATATTAGTAGTCAGGTTTACATTAATGACAAATTTTTTACAACAAACTTTAATGTTGAATCCCGTTTTTTTTTTCGTAGTTGCAGCTACTAGTTTTTCCGATAATCCATTTAGCTTCACTGTCACAAGTGATCTGTCGTCATCAGGGAGCCTTTAGAATTTAATATAATTAAATTCTGTATTGATAGTGTACAGAAAGACAAAGCTGATAATACCTTTACAATTATATGGGTTTTAATGTTTCTATGATATTGAAGGTACAAAATTTATTTTTCAGTTTTATATCGAAATTATATAAGAATTAACTGATAATTTCTGATGCTGGCAGCCTTGCTTCAAAGCGATTTATTTTCCCGCGCGACCACCATTTTGTGTTGCGATGACAGCGCGTAATGGCGGCCAATTACGCTCGCGTTTGGGCTACTTAATAGGATTTAGTTGTCAATGTCGACGTTTAATTGGATTATTGTAATCTCTCCTTCGTTTGAATAAATTATGCTGATGTTGTTTATACTGTATGCGTTTTGTGAGGTGCGTCTGCATACAATAGTACGAATTAACATTGGGTTTAGTTCATGGATATTTGAGGTCTTGACATTAATACCACTATAATTTTTTTAAATATTATTGTTGTCATTGTGACTTATATGTTCATTTCTATATATTTCAATTCATTTTGTAATATTTTATCTATTCATTAAGTAATTAATTTATAACGTAATGAAAAATCATCGGAAAGTAAAAATGTTATAAAAGATCTTGCATTATAGCTAATATTTCATTTATTTAAATTTTCCACTTGATTAGTGTAAATACAGTCACAAATTAAATTTAATTATCTCAGATCGAAATAAAAATTGTACAAGATAGCTTGTACGGAAAACCCTTAAACAGAACGAGTTTTTATTTGTGTTTAATTACTGGTTTTCAACATTTTAAGTTTTGTTTAGAATTATCTACCTAAAGAAAGTAAATTCTATGTGTATAAATACTAGTGTTTGTCAACTTTAAGGACCTAGTCGACCTTAACTCTTTGAATACTTATTGTCACCTGTTATCATTTTCATACCTGGAAATCTACCTAAATATCCATCAATTGTCTTAAAGCTTAGTATGGGTATATCCAGCTATTCATAACTTTTAAATGAATAAAGCAACAATATTTTTTTTGGGATTATTAAGTTTTTATAAGGAAGTTATTTTTGGGTATTCCATATTGAGAGCAATTATGAGTACTTAATGACAGTTGAATTGCAATTGTATTTTGATTAAATTCGTTTAATGCATATGACCAATTTAAGGTAACCGATTAATATGTGTACATGTGCCTATTAAAATAACTGCGTCTATCATTACAATATTGCTAAGGGACACCGGCACATGATGGAACTTGAATACAAAGGCAGCTAAAGACCATAACTGAACACGGTGGAACTTGAATAAAGAAGTGTAAATTTAAGTGCCATTTAAAGATAATATCATAATAAGCTAGCGGTCCGCCCTGACTTCGTGCGAGTTAAATAAATCTTGGTTAAGCTCGGGACCAGAATAGGGCTACAGTATCTCCTGCCCGTCGTAAGAGGCGACTAAAAGGGGGCTTCCGAGGATTCAGCGATTCCAGGAAGGACGACGGTATGCGTGCGTGGTAAACATCAGAAGCTGGGGGATGAGCTGAGGCACATTACGAGCAGAACCCGGCAGCGGCTCCGGGTGCATTCCAGGGCCGAAAGGGCACCGGG
>PDGT01000028.1:1298654-1328572 GCA_003671415.1 Megathymus violae
GGATTTAGTGCCGTAAAAATCCCACATACCCGGTGTCGCTTCTTTGGCACCGAGCATCTTTGAAGGTTTCCCCTCTCGAAAACAAAACAAAAGGAAAAAAATAACTTACATAAACATTCGCAGTCTCGCTTAATTATATTAGTATAGAATGAAGTATTGTTATTAGCATAATAAATAAAATTTTCTACCAACTACCAAGTAATGGAAAGAGATTCTTCTAGCCTTTTTATAATACCTATAAGTAACGTCAAATAAATAAGTGCATGTACCGTTATTTGTCTAAGTAGGTATATTTGCTTATGACACATGATATTAACCCCATCCAAAATTCTCTTGAAATTTCAGTAAAAGATTAAAACAATTTGTTCGCCAACTTATAGACTATTGGTGATTTTTTAAAACATCGAACGTAACACAATAAATTGTAATTCTATTCCGTTTTTAGCATCGCATAGTTGGCAACAGTGCCTTGACCATCGATTGATCGGTTCGCCTCGAATGCCTTCTGTCGATGGAAATTTACGACTGCCCACCGAGTCATATCTTAAACTGACTTGCAGTAATTGGATACAATGCATGTAAAAAGTAACCGTACCTCCCATCTCAATATTCAGCGAAAAGAGATAAACGATCAAAAAAAAAAACTGTTAGTGATATTGAAAACATGGTCAATAGCACCTCGTTTCTACGAAGTTATTTTATCTTTTAATGTTAAGCTATTGACATTTATGTTTAACTCAACAATGTTGTTTCTCTTTATGTAAGCACAGGGCTCTAATTGTATCCAATTAATTAGCTTACAAGATTACTTATACAAGGATTTCCATAATGCACACTTAATCATCGATATCTAGCAAAAAAATATATTTTTTTGAATTGGAGCTTAAAACAAATTTAGAAACTGGATTTTTCAACGCCCACTTATAAAATGGAATGAAGTTGGTTATAATAAAAATTAAAAAAAAAGATTGCATGTCGGGGACCGAAGCTATCAAGCCTGCCGCATGAAGAGCAATGGGTTCCAAACTTGCACATCTTTAGTATTCCAAAGTTTAAACCTTCGATAAAGTAGGATATCCAAAATGCATACCCAAAAACTGGCTATTATATTCCTAATAGTTCTTCATAAAATTTTCAAAGGTGTGGAATATTCTCAAAGGTGTCGGTTTAAATCTACTAATCCGTAAACACACCCCGTATTAATTTAATTAATACTTTACAACAACACTCAATCAAAATAAACATAAACATATTCTTAAACAATAAACAACATATAGGTTACGTTTAAAAATGGTACTGCCCTCGTTTAAAAATGGTACGGTTTTAAAAAAAAGTTACTTGAAACGATTGTATACTAACCACATTTTATACTTTTATGGGTTGGTTTTTTAGATTAGATTTATTGGAAAAACTGGAACGAGCATACAAAACTTATTGTACTTAAGTATACTAGATCCGTCATATAAATTACAAATAACACATATTTTAAATATAACCTGGATTTGTTGAACGATTTTCGTGCCTTGTAATGCATGGGAATGTGCATGAAATTAGCATTCGAAGAAAATCATATTGGAATAATAAAGTGGATTACTTGATCATATTCCTATTACGACGCCGTTTTTACAAAAAATATTTATTATTTGGAACTAAAATCATATATTTTGACGATAAGGAAATTGATATGTATCATAAATGCCGCTTATTCAGTCATGTATATGGTCGTTTTAAATTTATTGTTTGTGTACGCGGTAATTTGAAAAAGAGCAAAGTTTAAAGCCAACGTTACAGTGCCAAATTCAAAGCAGAAACTAATCGTGTTATTTCATATATTTCTGGAATTTTTTTAAATTTTAATATACATTAACGTTATTATTATAATTTGTTGATGTTGATAATAGCTTTTTAGGAATACATTTTAAATGATTGTTAAAGTTCGCTCTAAATATTTAATACGTTTTTATTAAATCGCTACCTTACTTCACTTCTTGTCTTTAATGCACAATAGTGAGGTTAATTCAGATTAACTATGAAAGAGAAAACTTGCACATTAAATAACGTCATTTGCAATATAAAAATATTACTGTATCATTATCTATTGCATGAGCCTCACGTATTTTGTTTCTGTATGACACTGTTGGGGTTTCATGTGTATGTAAGATGAATTATTTAATATATTTTAGTTCATTAAAAAAATATTTGACTAATAATTTTATTTTGTGAGACAGCTTCATATATTATAATCTTCTACGGTTGTACATTTGTAACTGTAGGCTAATACGAGTATTCCACGCCATCAGTTATAACGAAAGCTGTCAATCAATAAAAATCGGATACAATACCTTAAAAACTTACGAAATTGGGTATCCGTTCAACCAATAACGCATTCAAACCCAACGTAACTGGCTGACGTCACAATTGTCCAGCGGCCATTTTGGCTGGAAGCATCAAGCCCGTAAGCGTTGGGCAGTCGGTCGACAATTTCACAATTTGTCGGCGCACGCTTTTTGCGAGCTTCAGTAATTGGTCAGTGGTCACCTGCGGGCGCACAACCCGCCGCATAGCGCTCCAAATACGGCAACCCGCCGTCGCGGACATTTCGCTTTTTAGGACTATCTGACAAATGTGTAATTATTTATTTAATATCGCTCGCTCGTACGCTTTTGGGCACAATTCACATACCGCGAACTCACTTTTTCTACCAGCTACTGTTAACCACGATCGAAACTAAACTGTACTAGCTTCTACATTGTATGGGATAAGATGCTTTGCAAGCGTTCATTATAGATACAATTTTAAGTCCAGATTTTTCCTATTATAGATTCTTGGTTCCGTTAGTTCTCTGTCGTTACATGGGTCTATTTTGCTTTCCTTGTTTATAAGACTAATGAAGTTTATTGTTAAGGTTTTGGTGTGCTGTCAAGATTCCTCTGTGTTCAAAATACTTGTGTCATTCAGAAAATTGGTCTGGACTTTAATTCGGTTACCGATTTATACTTTTTTTATGTCATCTTTATAGTTTTCATTAACGGAAAATGTAATAGTTAACGGCTGTACATTCTCATCATCATCAAAAGAATTCACTTTAATGTTGTTAATTTATCGTAGTTCACGGTAATAATCATACCCTAGTTTTGTAATTGTACTAAGTACAGGCAGGATCGGTTAAACGAAAGTGTGGAAAGTAGTTGCATATTTCGACTGGAACTTCATCGCAACCTTTTGCTCTTTTTGCTGCTCATTCGTGCTGAAGTAATTGATTAGTAATAAAGTATGAACTGGGTGTTACATCTCAATCAAATCTTGAATATTGTGACTGACTTTTGACTGACTTCACTGGCCGCCTTGCTGCTGTCAAGTCTTCTCTAACCTAAGGAGTAGAGCGCCTAATCTATAACGCTCTTTGATTTATAATTAGTCTCCAAAATTGGGCAGATTATTATCTCAGTAATGATTTCCTTTCTCGATTTATGTGGTACCTGACAAATTTATAATACGCATCATAAGAGATCAAATAAGATTTGCGTTGGATTGAAATTAAGCCCTTCCGAAAGATTGAAGTTTAAACTAATGGTTTCTTGTATAATCTCTTAAAGGGACTAAAGTTTTGATTGAATGTGGGTTTTATCGATGGTAACATAACTTCAGGATTTTTCTAATTTAATGCGCCTTATTATCTGAGGCTACATCGTCACTTACTATCAGGTAGCAATGTAGTCAAGCTTTGAGCTATAATACTTAGTAATAAAAAAAATACTCGATAAATATTTCCATACCAAAACATTATTTATCTCCCGTGGATATACAATCAACCTTAATTTAACATTAGGTACAGAAACTACTTATAAACGCTTCCTAAGTAACTGTAATAGTACACGTAGTTACACGTAATTGACGACAAATCCTTAACTCATTGAATTGCATTGAAATTTAATTATACAATTGCCACCAGATTGACTAGATTGCAATGGCGGTTAGAACAATTTGCGTTGTGTAATTAATATCGTGACTGACATCTTATGAACACGCATATGTATTGGAAATGTGCATTCTAGATACTAAGTTAATATCCCTGTACGTTATATACAATACTGGCCTCCGGAGACGACACGATGGCGCTATCTTTATCTTGGATATCACTAGCGACCGCCCCGAGCAGTTACCATAATTAATACAACTGTCCACAACTACGACGCTAGAGCTTTTTACCTACAACGTGTTAAATTCAAGTGTTTCATAAAATATTATTGAAAACTTTATTAGATTAATTAACGAAACCGTGTACGTACCGTACATGGGTTGTGTGAATCGTACTCATCTGCTAAAAAATCGATTTTCCCTTAAAATAAGACTCGCCTACTTATACACCCACCATGTGAAAGTCGACGTAATAAATCGCGTTTCACCGATTCCGTATTGGTATCTTTATGGTTTGCGTAATTACATTACCTTTTAAGCGCCAGTACCTGCACAAGATGGTGAAGTCGGTAACTATCGTTCACCAATAAAACTAATAGGTAAGGAGTAAAAAATCAATTAGTGAACGGTTTCATTACGAGATATGTGGAATTTATGTATCGCTGTGGAGTTTGGCACAGAGTTAATAATAAACAGAAATTCCTTACGCCGAAAAAAACAGATCGTCTTTACTTTGGATGAAACAAACAAATTGAATTGAAATGTAGTGTTGCATATTTGTTTTTCAATTAAAGTGAATCAATAAAATTAAAACGTTTATTATGAACATTACACGATTTTTCGTAATCATATCGAGATTTAGCAGAGAAATTGGTATTGTGAAAATTTATTAAAAAAAATCAATGAAGTTTTAAAATTTATTGATAATTTTTTTTAATTGTTAAGTCAATTATATCGACAATAATATTTTCATATTTCAACAATATTTTTAATATAGCTTATACATATGGTAACAAAAATAAATATACAACTTTTCTCATTTACCAAGGGTTGACTGTACGACCCTATAGCCCTTTTGGTAGTGATCCTGCCTACCGAGCGAGGGCGTCCGCGTTCGATTCCTGGCCGGGGCAGAGACATTTATATGACAGATACATGTTTGTTCTCGTGTCATGGGTGTCTGTAATGTCAAATTCGTGTGTCCATGTCACCCGCAACACAGAGAATCCTAGTGCGGGGTCGTGTGTGTGTAAACGTTTACTGGTACGGAATACTACTAGGCGTTAAGTCTGCCCTATACTATTTTACAATAAAGTATAAATAAGTGGATAAATCAATAAATACTTTTATTTAGTACTATTAATATTTTAAACATTATGTTTACTCTTAATATGTGTACTATTCATATTGTAAACCAAAATATGACATGTTTATCAAATTCGACAATGTGAATTACGTGAATGCTGATCGTATTCTATAAAAAATCTCTTGCTGAAAATTACGATCAATGGTATCGCAGTCGTACCTATGTATAAATTATTATAATTGTATCGAACACGCTATTACGATGTGCTATTTCAACCGTCACTAAATGAGGCCTGTCTGTGTGTCTGGTATTTGTCTATGGTAACGTGATATCCAAATGAATAAACCGATTTCAATGCGTTCGGTTTTTTATTACCTTCATCCTTTTAGGGGCCTACTGCAATGTACGGTTTGGTGGTTAGCCCAGATGTCGGAAGGTCTTATGTTATCTGAAGGCCTTACCGAATGCTATCGAACGTCATCCTAACGTGCCCTCGAGTATAAAACTGCCAAAAACGTTTACTGCAGCCGTTCATCTTTTTAATAATCGCGATTAATGTTGGTGAAATCGGTCGGTTACTTACGCTGGACATAAGTCATTGACTTAGAAGTACTTCCCTGAAATCTACGCAGTGCAACTCTTTGATGACTTTAAATTAAATGTATTGAGTTTGAACTCTGTGTCAATAACTTGAATGTAATCACGCTTTGGTGATGAATGGAATGGTACAATTACATAATTTCAGTAATGTATGATAGTATTTGGTTATAAATTATTTAACGAGGGAATAACGATTCCTGAACTCTCTCATTTTTAGCAACTGACGGAAAAATGTTGGCGCATTGGAGAAATATATATGTATGTCAAACAAAATAATCTCTCATCGCCAGTTATTACTGTACTCAAAATACAAAACCAAAGAGAATTTAACAATTACCAATGGAAACATTTATTGACCTTATTTTGAAACAGTTCCAAATATAATCATACATGCTTAATGCGTCAATAATTTAAAAAAGAACCTTGAAACTCGCAGTAATTTTTTAACTTTTTAGGGTTTCCACTGTTGTACATCATTATCACAACATCTGAAACTCGTTGTAAATTTATCTATTTTTAGGGTTTCCACTGTTGTATATCCCCCTAATCATTCTACTGCAGACTAAGGTTCCTTTTCCAATGAAGGGTTAAATGCTTAGTTCATAACATTTCCGCGACGATAAGAGTATAACATATCATTGTAGGTCAAAACTATCTAGTTTCTAGTAGTTAGCTACGGAACCTTGTATGCGAGCCAGAGACCGGTGATGTGGTCAGTTACTCAGTAGCTACAAGTAACACTTGATGAGTTCTAGATAACGAAGGCGACAGTGTGGCGCTCATGGTTTTTCCCGCAGTTATCTGGGAAGTTCATTCATCACAGCCTCTGGAAATGAAACGGTCATTCATACCGCCAATTTTATTTAATAAGACTCAATGCTATGTCGTTGATTACATCGCGTATGAAGGAAGTGGTACTATGAATTATTCAAGTCTCTTGTTAGACGATGACATGAATTTCAGTGGAATAACGCCTTTTTGTCGTCGGGTCTAGTCGCTAATTGGAGAAATAACGTCTACAAATCATAACTAGTTTCTTTTGATGTCGCAGACGTGTGCGTCAACTTCTCTCTATTCTTGATAGATGGCGCCACTTGCAAACTGAACTGCATTATTAATGTTTTCTAAATATAACGGCATATTTAAAAATATAACTGGTCTTATACAAAGAACTTTACGACTTCTGGCAGAAAAACTCTACTAGTCATAGATTAACCTAGCCTACCCTAATAATTACAAACAGTATTATAATTGAACGGTTAAGTACTTAATTTTCAAATCTGAGCTAAATGACAATTTGATCCTGAGGAGTTACGGTTCAAGGAATAACAATTTTCTTTCGGCATAACAATGACGTTAATGCAACTTTTAGTAGTACAGGACATCGACAAACAGACCAATAATTAATATATATACATATATAAGGGTATAAGTTATAAGACATCGATTGATGGTTTTTGTCGATCGCCAGTGATGGAAAGTGAGTATGTTCTATAGTTGGATAGGTGAAAGCTAGTGGTAAAATTTCATAAGCGTATTCAAGCTTTTAAGATCTCATCTCATCTTCAGTTGTTACTCGTATGTGAGCATTATTATTAATAAATCAATGGTTTTTTTAATCCATCTAGAGATTACCTTTTGTTTATGAAACAGCAGACGAACAGACGAGCGAGATGATAAGTTTAACCACCCTGGCCCACGGACGTCAGTAACTCGTAAGGCATCACCGATGCGTTGCCCATCAAAAAGGACGCCGGAGAATTCGCATTGTTATAATTGTGCTGATATTATACGCAAGTTATTTATGTAAATTGTAAGTAAACAATGTTTGCCGTCGATACTTTAAGAAACAAAAAGCATAGTAGGTATTTAAATTCTTTCCCTCGGTTGCTACATTCTTGACAGAATGGTTCTGATTATCGTGCAGTAGATTTCTCAAGATGTCTCGCCTCCCTTTTCTGTTGGCCATCCTTGTAGCATGAACGTACATGAATGTAGCATGTAGACATTACAAATAAGGAGGAGGATAAAAATGTATTTATCACGTGAAATCCTACTTCGTATCGAACTTCGTATCGAAATCGGAACCGTTCGCCTGTCACGTAGCCTCAACATAATTATATTAGGCTACAGAGTCATTAGGGTTGTCAAAACATTTTTTTCTCAAACAAAACCTTTATAGTAATTTGCACTTATTACATCAAGTGGATTTCAAGTCTATATATATATATATATATATATTCTTCTCATTTGATCTTAGCTTCGGGAAACATAACCTTCTTCACTTACGTTCACTTATAGTAAACCTAACCGAGCAACAGTGGAGCTCAGTGGTTTAACTGAAGACTCGAGTTCGAACCTTGCACAAAACTCTACAAATTATATCCGATTTACAAATTGATTATTGCTTGCTGTTCTTGCAGTGCATTTCCTTCTGTGAACATTTTGAGGAAGCCTGAGACATCTCCATAATTTTTTTAAAGATGTATGAAGTCTGCCAATTGGCAATAGGCCAGCGCCTTAACTTATTCTAGGCCTTATGGGTTCTAATAATGGTGATGATGGATCCCACTGTAAACAATTATTACTTTGTTTTTATGAGGTATTTTAAAAACCTTTAATTTCTATTTCGTACACATAAAAGTTCATCGTCAAACATTCTATCTGTTGGTAAAAGCCACACGAAAATCTGTGTAGTAGCTTTTGTGAGTACCGCGTTCAGACAAACGGACGGAAACTTTTCTTATTCTGTGTAGTAATTTAATTAAAGTTATAATTTCTTTGAATAATTGTTTCAAGTCAAAGGCTTAGCTTCTTAATTGACAATTATTCGTATCTAGTTAATCTGTAACCACATAATTTATACAAATTAAAAGCACCCGGAAATTAATATTCTGCAGAATTTATATTAAATACATTATGCTTAATCTGTGGGTCGATTTTATGTAAATTTTAGAAACGTAGGTGTACATTTTGCTATTATAATTTATCAAGGAGAGTAAATTATTGTGGACAACTGTGATTTTGGCTGTAGCTGTAGAACGCCAGGTAATCTTCAAATGTTATCGGTAAACTTGTGTTTCACATTATAGGCGTAGAAAGTATGAGAATGCTGAATCAAACATCAGATTGTACAGGCACATACACATTATATTTCCGGAGAACAATCTCCTTACTTTACTGTGATTTACAGGTCGTTTAATTATGATTTAGGTTTTCACTCTCACTACTTAATGTTACGTGCTAATTTTCTAACTTTAACTTCCCACCTTGTCAACGTCAATGTCACTTGACGTTCATATTTTTTATATTTTAATAATTATATAATTTTAATAAAGTTCTTTTTTTAGTCTTTCCTACGTCTGTTAAGGTCGTATTCACATATTATATAATATATTTTTCGAGATGATTATTATTTATAGCTTTGGTAAGCTTTCTGTACATACGGCCAGCGTCCTCCAATAGATAGGACCTGATGTCAGAGCAGTCGCGTCAGTGCACCACGAGCTTGGAAGGTTGTACACAAAAATGCATGAAGCCCTTCATATTACGATTGTATTGCATAATTGTTGTAAGTTTATAATAGTGGGAATATTAAAGATGATTTCCATAATACTCCTACAACTCTACATCTGGAGGGGTTTTATAATTTCTTTAAAATTCTCTTTGATTCTACCTACGTTACTGTCCAAGCATCACGCAAACTTTTGTGAGTCGACATTTAGAAAGATTTTACCGTTTAAAAAGTCAATAAAATGTCTATAAAATGCAGCTGCTGTAATAAAATGGAATTGCGCCGGTATTATGCTGTCACACTTCAGTTAAATTAGTAAATTCAATCGACTTAGTCATATCATTATTTTTTCTATAACCAAGCGACATCTATGATTTTAATCTACAACTTTATGAGTCGATAGGCATGAGACTTAATTTTTTAGATATCTACTTGGTCTTATCCAATAGGTCGTATTCTACGCAAGCTCTAGTAAAACATTTATTTAAGTAATTTAAAATTAGAATGTAAGCTTCCATAAAATTAATGAACGCGTATCTGTAAATAATTTATACTAAGTAGTTACAGAGTTATTATTTATTGATAACTGTTGAATAAAAAACTGATTTTGATAATTGCAATGAATAATGATAATAATTAAAACAATTTATTTAATAATTTGAGTTATTATAGTTATTTTAGTACTAGTTACATTGTTAATAATGTCTCTTCGTGTTTTATTGGCGCACATGCTTCAATATCCGAGTTATATCGGCTACAAAATGTATATTATTTTAATATCCATTATGTTAATTTAAATATGGAATTCAAATTTAATTCTTAATTTCCAGTTTTAGTGAGCATTGTGCCTGTCGTCCATTAAGTGATGGTGTGTTTAAACGATTGAACTCATATCTGAATCAAATTATAGGTATGTATTAGTGGTAGTTTATATTAGTTATAATATAATGTCATTGTATTCAGGTTATTAATATTTTTATATTTGTAAACCGTATTTCAACATATTACCAAACGACATGTGCGGGACAAGTTAGTAAGTCATATTTATTTATCTTATTTGTGTTCAAAATACTTTTAAACAGTTTTCCCTTTTTCTTTCCCATTTTTTTATTTTTTTTTGGTTATTCTTTTTATTTATTTTGAGCACCACCATAGTGTATATCTGAATAAAATATAGTGTAGTAAATAGTAACATAAGAAAGATGAGTCTCATTATATTTAGAGATGTACAGCCAGACATATAAATTAGAACTGAGCAGAAAATAATAAATAAATGTTTACACACTCACATCCCCGCACTAGGATTCGCTGTGTTGCGGGCGGCATGGATATACACATATATGACATCAGAAACACCCATGACATTTATCTGTCACATAAATGTCTGCCCCGGCCGGGAATCGAAGCCGGGACCCCTCGCTCGGTAGGCAGGTTTACTACCAACTGAGCTATGGAGTCGTCAAATCAATAAAAATATTTGTTGCACTGCAATGAACTTAAAAACTTATAAAATATAGCATAAATTTTCGAAAAGCTAGTAGAATTGAAAAGTATTTATAAATTGTATTTACAAAATACCTAAATATTAAATGATTTTGAATACGTATATAAAATATATCCCTTTGTATAACATGTAATATTCAGTCATGAATAAAATATTTTTAAATATTTTTTTTTTAATTCCAAGTCAAGTCTTTCTCTCTTTTTTCTTCTTTCTCGGCCGACAACGCATTAGCGACGCCTTTGGTGTTACTCATGTCCATGGGCGACGGTGACCACTTACCCGCGTCCAATAGAACGGTTATTCCGCGTAACTCTTGTGTTTGATTGGTGGCCTCCAAACAAATAATTGCTCAGATCTGCTATCGGTCTGCTGTCGAATCGCTCGCTCGGTCGATTCGATTCCGTTTATGTGCTATTACGGCAAATATATTTATTCAACCGTGCCGCGCTTGGCTGATTGAAAGGAAATCACGATGATTGTAACAGATTTATGGCGGTATAAGTAGGCGGTTATTAAATAACCGGTTAACTCCGACCCGGTGTCATGTAAGATAGGGTTCCGTATCATAAAAAAATATTTTAAGTTTGTATCATCGTGTATAACATTACATTTAATTGGAAGTGTGTCTCGCCGTGATACTGGTTTTATTGGCATGAAATACTGGTGTAAAGTTTAATAATCGTGAGTAACCGTTACAGTTAAATTGTATAGATTTTTTTAATATGAATAAATTTTAATATTTCGTATTTTCATATAGGTTTTCGGTTTCATATAGGTAAGGCGCTATTCTAAGTTCAGTAGTTTCGGAATTAAGAAAGCGGGACACGTTTTACATTCGTATATATGTTCTTTAGTAACAGTTAAATAATGCATTTTAAATTGAAAAATCATACTTTAATTATCGTTACACATAAAATATATATGACAAACGTTTAAAGGGACAAACAATATTGGAAATTCCACATTTCTGATTCATTAAGTACAGGTAGAATAATTAAAATTGAAAAAATATGTACCTACGTGAAAAATATGTTAATAATATGCAAAGTTATTTGTTAGAAATACCAGGCCCGTTAAATATATTAAAATTGTAACGGTCTGAACTGATCGCATAATAGAAGCGTTCATAGCCCGACTGCTCGTCTTGATTATAAGTGATAGACTGAGAAATAATTCGGGCGAAGACAACAGTTGGATATGTGACCATAAGTGGCAATACCTGAGCTGTCGAGTGGTTCGAAGAATAGTTTAAGTTGCTATTCCTGATTTTCGTTTTGGGTTTTGGTTAGTTAGCAATCATTAAACCGAAATCAAATCCAAAATCATTTAATCGCTCAGGTATTCTGTAAATACACTTATGCACGTCATTTGTTACTTCTAATCCTGTTACGAAAAGGTACTCTACCAATGAGGTGAAGACATAGCGAATGAAACTCATTAGCACTTTTAAAACAACACGTAACAAATACAAAGTAAGTTTTAACCTACGCGAAATGGATTGAGGTTAGTTATGACAATCACGACTGGATAGTGGTATATTATTGACATGGAGATAGCAAGTGACTATACATTTCTTATAATATTATCTGATCACACGCTTCGAACCCAGATCGCTTGAGTAGTATGACGGAATTATTAGCATTTCACCTACTGATAACCAGCTAACGCAGGTGTTGTTTGCGGTACCAATAACACAGGTTCTATCGAAGTTCCAATTAGTGAAATACTTTTGTTAGGGTTACCTAGTTAAAAATAGAGGTTTACGCGGATTTGGTGGTCATAATTGCTCTAATGTTGATTTAGAATGAGAAGGGTTAACGATAGTCTAACAATAAAGTGAAGAGACTGCACAGAGCTGTGAAAATATTATGAATTGCCAGCTATTAAATTTTAAACTTTATGTTTCAATGGAGATGGAACTTTAGATAAAGCACAATTTAAGAGCAATTATGTGTCTATGTGCTATGTAATATTATTAAATTTGAATAAATAACTTAACTTTAAGCCTCGTGATTGTGAGAACAGGAACGCGATTTCTTCTCTGTTTCTTTTCCTTTTGACAATAAAGTAAACCACGCACATTTGTCGTACTATTTGTTGTCTTTAAGGAAAATACATTTTAAACATTTTTGAAATGCATTTATTTTACGTTCGTCCGTAATCAATGCCTAATTTTTACTCTCTAAATGTACAAGCATTTTCAACTGATTACCTACTAAATTTCAATACAGAATGAGTAGTTAGTTAAAAGCTTAATTGAAAGTTGAACTAACAGAATGAGTGTAATTTTGAATAATTGAATTGAAGTATAACAATAATTCGTACACTGATGTGATAGCTTTATTCACCAGATATTTTTAATATTCGGTAACTTTCTTTCTTCTCTATTTCTTGGCCGACAACGCATCAGCCTTCATCATCAACCTTTGGTCTTGCTGATGAACATGGGCGACGGTGACCACTTACCACTAGGTGGCTCCTCTGTTCATTTGTCGGCTATTACCATAATAAAAAATTAGGACCCATATTAATGGATATTTTATAAAATTTTAAGACCGTGCGTAATAATTGGTCTCCATTAATATGTATACCAAGATTCAAATTATTACATGCGTGCCAGACACACAGCAGGTAGTAGTGCAATGTTCTAAATAAACCTTTTTACTCCATTTTAGAGTTTTAAACTTTTAATTTATGAAATCCTTCCTTAGTGTCCGATATTTTTAGGAAGCTCTTGTCTTGTCAGTTTAGGTTGCGCGTTGATGTGTAAATCAATGTTTTTAGAGATATATACTTGTATATGCGAGGAAAAGACTGTATTCAAAGGCATATATGTTTTTTTAAGTATTTATTAAACTTAAATAAACATTTTCGGTGTGCAATAGAATCGATACGCCTATCAGGTGCTCTGCTGTCTGAGTACGAATTGATTTAGGAACTCCAATTAACTTTAACGGAATACATTTGTATTCGGTTGATTTATTGCTTTTGTACATGTAGGTACCTAGCTATAGTTTCTTAATTGGAAACAAGACATGTTTGTAATCCATTAGATTCCAGTTTCGTACATCATTCATTATTTATTACCTATTGCGCAACATTTGTTGATAGGTTACCAAAGAATGTTATGGCCCGATAGTTGCTGAACAGTTAAAACGAAGGTTCAATTGAATGACTTTTTACCACTGTACTTACGAGTATTTAACCGGTATTTCATTTTGCCATTATTTATAATATATTTGGTTCATGGTCGGTCCAAATTAGTGCAGTCTAAAATTGTGCTAGTGTTTAAATGATTAAATATTGCATTTAAATACCTACTTCTGTCTTTTTACATACCAGTAAGATCGTAACTTGTGAGACTTAGAAAGAGTAATAAAGAGCCTTATGAATTATTTGGGATGTTTCTTATGGGATATTACCTTGAGGAGGCGCTGCTGTGAAATGACATCATCAAGTACTATGAGTAGTTACGTCAATTTTTTGCAGATTAGATTTCTGTACATAGAAATCACAGATAATCCTGTGACATAAGGACGTTGGCATATCTCCGAACTACAACCAATCTGTTTGATTCCATTTAGAGGAGTTTCATGTCCAGCTGGTCTATTATTAAATCGTTTGAAAATAAGCAGATATCAATAGCGCAAAATATCCAAGATTAAAGCTGCCAATACTAGTTCACTGACTCTCCAGCGTTGTCATGGAATCACGAAACATTTTATTATAGAAGTATGGTAGCTAACAAAAAAAGCATAAAATTACAACAATCTTTGAGCATCGAGAGGATTATTGTTGATATAAAGTCTAGCAATTTCCAACGGGAGATGTCTTTAACCCCTTTGACATTTGGGCTTATCACTGTAAAGCTAACGACCCCCTTGGGTAACTGCCTGGTAATGGAGGGTTCTCTCGGGTCCCGAACTTCCCACATATGATCCGCGTCCTCAGTTGCGCGCCGCGTAGTAAGGCAACGACATTGAGAGCCGTATGGCACCATAAGCATAGTTCCTTTGTCAGCAGGGCATACATACTACAAGCAAGGAAAGATAACGTGGACTTATTAGATGGAACTCTTAATACCGTAAAATACAGAACTCAAAATTATTTAATTGAAACTACTATAAATAAAGTACTTTCAAAGCAGCCGAACGTAAATTTGAATACAAAGAACTAATTAATCTTAGTGACCTATACGTTCGAATTCTTCACAATGCTTGAACACGTACTTAAATATACAACAAATTAAGTGTTGATTTAAATTAATTAATAATGTAATTAATTAGGTATGGAGGGGCCTCGAATAATCGCATATTTTGAATTCCTTTTGCGCAGAACTCCCAGAACCAATTACAAAATGCTTTTACATTACATTAAATGGGTGTCAACTGAGGTCTAAAAGTCTGTCAAACGTCCGACAATCTGTCACCCAAAGACTTTATAGGCCGTCTAGATTGTCAAATTGTTTTAAATTTTTTCCTTCTCATCAGCGCGTTACCTTCTTTCGAAGGTTAATAGGAATTACCAAAAATATTTTGGTCACGTTCATGGTTCTTTTGCCTTCTCCGCAATATCGATTAAAACTATAATCTATGTCGCGTGGGTTTTGGTTACGAACTTACTGCATAAGTAACTTATACATATAATAAATTGTAATTGATCGATTTCTGTACATTTAGGATATAAGAGAAAAACTGTCATAGGGAACCTTTATTAAAGTAATAGAACGCAAAAAAAATGTTATTACATTCGATCTGTTTGTCTGTGCGTTTGTGCGCGCTAATCTCAGAAAGGGCTTAACTGATTTCGTTATGGTTTTCACTAATGTATTGTTGTAAGCATCACTTAACATTTAAAGTTCGTTTAAGCTCAATCTATCTATAAATAAAAAAGTTATAAATTAATTTATAATAATGTAGGTACTATTTCTTAATGTAAGGCGTAGTTTCTCCGAAGCGAAGAGAGGGCAGTTTGCTAGTTGAGGAATATGCATCGTTTCAAAGTTTGAGAACTTGGGATCTTCGTGAAGGGTTTTTCTGTCCGCTTTGAGTAAAGATCTGTATTCTGTATATTTTTAGTTAGATATTGTTAGATGTTTAAAAATGTAAGAAGACACAACAAGGCATTGTGTGAGTTTAATTTGGAATGGCTGTCTTTAGTAGTTCAAAACCAAATATTCACTCTGAAATTTTCATATTTGTTTGTAACACTCAGTAAAAAATTGTGTGTCCTTGCAATAAAGTGCTAAAGACACAAATTGTTGTCAATCAATGTGTTTGTTTGATCCATATTTTAAGACTGACAATAAAAGCAACTAACTGGGGTAGTTTGCGGACAGTGATAGCTCACAGTTTACTTACAAAGTTTCTAAGCAGGAGAGATATATAATCTTTCAATTTCACCAACCAATAGATCCGATAAAAATCAAGCGCCAAACTAACAGATAGAGAAACAAACGAGCGATGCTATAAGGGTTAAGTTTTTCATCGGAGATACGGAACTCTGATAGGAATGTATGCGCAATAATACAAACAATGAACATTGGAATGGCCGAGAGTGGCGATCGGTGGTAGAAGTAGGGTGACATTGATGGCGATAGTGTGGTAGTCGATTTCCGGTTGTAACCCTGCTTATGATGATGATACAAACATATTTTTGACAAATATAATTATCACTGTAATACGGATATTTACGGTATGTAAATTGTTATTGTCTATATTTCGAACCAGTTGCATGGATTGTGGTCATATTTTTTGAACAACTGCAAGCTGGAATTTTAGTACATATTGTGAGTACCCGTATCACGGTAAAATTTGAACAATTCATGATGGCATTTCACTGTTAAGTTCTATCGTGCTTGCATACTAATATACTATATAATATAATATAATGTTTCACATCTGATGATGTCAAGAACTCGCATAGAAATATATATTGAAATTAGTTATATGGACATTACAATACTATGCAAAAATTATAAAATTTCGGCTACACGTGTGCTTAGGCTCCCACAAGGTATACAAGTTAGAGAAACAATAGAGTCAATCACACACTGATCTTATAATAAGACTGTGGATTTAACGAGTGGTTTAAAATCAATCGGGAAGTATGAAGGTTAAAATAAAAGTTAATTTTTCAGTGTAATAAAAATGCCTGTTTAACCGAACAACATCAACTTTAACAGAACAACTCTCATAATCAAATACATTGTTGTTGATATAGAGTAATAAACTAAACAGTCTATTGACTTGAATAATTAATGTTAATGTCTGACCTTGTTGCAAAATGGCGTAAGTTAAAGAATAGTATTTAAGCAATTCTAAAGTAAAACTAGAGTTCTAGAGTAAAACAGCCTAATTTGGGCATATGTACGGGGAAAATAAGTACAATTCATTAAAATTAATAATTGAAGGGAAAATTAAAGGAAGTAGATGTCCTGGTTGTAGAAGTATCTCATGGATTGAAATTACAATGAACTACCTAAGGGTTAAGAATGAACAGATGTATCAACAGATGGTCGCCGACCTCCTTCATTGAGATGTGAATACGTGAAGAAGAAGAAGAATGTATTACAAATACTTTAGAGTAATTCATTTCAGTGGTGAGTACTGTTGGTGAATGGAGAGTGTGATCTGTATTTGAGAGTATCAAAAATGTCAAGTAACAACTTTTGTAAAAACGTAAAACAAATTCCTATTCCTTATTTGTCAATTAAAGGAGTAGAGAAGAGTCTTTAATTGATTTAAATTTGACCTCGTAGTAATATATATTTAATTAATTTAATAAATGAAAACCCGCTAGTAAGATTTTATTCTCAATCATTCTCTGACACCGACCATTATTGGTGCAAGCACTTTAGACATTCATCGATCAATTGATGTTGCTGAACAAGATTGGCTTGAAATCCATTTTGTGTTACTGAAACCGAAATTCATTTTTGGCTTTAACTGTAACTGAAAATAAGATGAGTACATCTACTTATTTTCGTTTCAGATATTTTTAACCATAGTTTTAAAAAACATAAAGGCAGGGAAAGCCACAATACCAGTGCATTGCAAACATAATTATACGTTATCTTAGAAGTTTGAGTATGCGAAAGATATCCTATACTCGTCAGGTCTACATAATATACTTACTGGAATTTTTTATGTAACAAGTCGACTAACGCGAAGACGAGAGCCACCTGATAGTAAAAGGTCACTGTCGCCCACAGCCTTCGCTAACACCAAAGGCATCAAAGTGTAGCTGACTGGAAAGGAAAAGGGGGGAAAAGAATTTGAAAAAAAAAATTGCGTTTGGAAGTTAGGATGGACTCGTATTTATATTTATACAAACGACCCGTTCCATATAAAATCCTAAAACATTAATTATTGCAATCCATGAGTAGCATGATAATTTTACATTACAATTTTCCACTCAATACTCTTGAAATATATTTTATAACATAATTACTTTGTCATTAATAACTTGCTAACCTAACTTGGTAACTTTATAAAAACATTGATTATAAAAATGTTTCATTTTCTTTATGATGGCAATGACCACATTGTTTGTACGCATTAAATTAATTAGCTAAGCTCAGTTCTTTGTTAAAAGAACATCAAACACGTTTAGGTTGGACATCGGGGAGTTGAACTGTTAATAATTAAAAGAGGGTAATCATTGCTAATTAGTTATCAATTTATATGAAGGTTTTCTTTATTTACCAGTGAGTCTTTTTAGTAAATTATTAGGGTAGGGCTTGTAGCTACTCTGTAGTTGTTGGGCACAATTAGAACTAAAGATATAGAGGTATTAGAGCAAGGTAAGTTTAATTAGCAGCGATGGTGGTATGAGGTGAGACTCCCGCACGGGATACTCGAGTTTGAAACCTGCACGCACCTTTCCAAATAATGTGCGTATATTTTTATAATTATTACCTGCTTCGGAGAAGGAAAACATCGTGAGCAAACCTGCATATCTTAGACTTCTTTATAATGTTCCCAAAGGTGTGTGATGTTTGCCAATCCGAAGTAAACGAAGTTGCTTTTGGTAACACCGCATCGATCCGGTTAGCGGTTGCTTGGGGTACTCCCGGAGTCTTCATTGCCTAAACTTACATCCTCTATGACGATCATGTTGAGGATAAAAAAGTTAAGTGTTTTAAACTGACTGACAAAAAATATTTTATATTTAAGTAGTGTCGTTAGTTAGTTGTTAATTTTTTCTAGATGTTTCTAATAATGATCCGTATTACTGGTTATTATATTATTTAGTGATCAGTTGTTAGTAATATCTTGTAACGTCGATTGCATCGCTTCGCGTCAATAAACCTACGGCTTTCGTTTAGAAATAGCATCCACATTGTTTTAGGTACGGATTTTTCTATTTCTGTGAATTAGAAACATTAATTTATTATAAAAACTTCAGCCAGACAGTCAAAATGCCTTCTTTTAAATCTGTTCAGTGGCTTTAGTGTGATATGTGGTCAGATAGATAAAGCTACGGACAGACAGATAAAAGTCCAAAAAATATGTTTTGAGCTATATATAGCTGTTTAACAATGTTATTCACATAAAAAATATCAAAAATATTCCTTGTATAGAATCGTTCGTTTCCTTACTAGTATATTTTTCGATAGTTTTATTATTAATATGGATAAATAATTATTTAAGTTAAGACAAAGAAAGATAAACATCGTGATTTTATAAAGTTTTTGTGCCAAAATCAGGTAGCGTTGAGGTTTCTGGTAACAAAATCGAGTTTTGCTACTGATATGTGATGCGAAAAGGGTAAATATAAAAGAATATTTCTCGCGGTTTAATTAGTCAGTCCCAGAGTTTTAAGAGTTCCGCACATCGGATGGAAATAATGTAATGCTTACAAGATCATTGCCATGTCTGTCTGTGTATTTGCGCGAATCATGAAATTGATGACTGATAAGTAAGTGTTCAAACGCGAAAACACAAAAACCTGTATGGCAGATGTAGAGCTTAAATTTCTCAAGAAAATTAAATATATATCTATGTAATAATACGGAAGACTCTACGGGAGTTTTATTTGTAAATGGCGAGTTTTAATATTTGTTTTTATAACTATCACATATAATAATTATTATACATTTCCTTGTACATAGATACGAGTATAAAAAATTATATACAAAGCATTTTTACTAAGCGTAATATTACTTCCTTATACTTCATTAAATGACGTAATAATATTATTAGATACAACATTTAAAATTGGTTTATTGAAGATAATTATATCCAGGTATATTTTGCAGTCTGTGTGGTACATCTAATAATTTATAGTACATTATATTTACTCATTAAAACACTACCTACCTGTAATAACCGTAAAAATATTTGTGCATAGTATAGTCATAAGTCTAAGCTAATATATCTCTGTCATCGTTGGTATCTTCTTGCTTAGTCAGTCATACCGAAAGAGGTTTTATAGACAACTCGAGACCCACCTAGGGTTCGCACAGGTGCTGTTTACTTATGTAGAAAACGAGGAAAACGCGTAGCCAACACATATTTAAGTAGTTTCATAACATAAGCTCTATTTCCTGTGGTTTAGTTTAAATCATGTTATCTGTTACTCAATCAGTTAATCGAACAGGGATCTGTACAAACTAATCTTTAATTGAACAGAACTGTCAAAGAAAACGTATTTTTTATAGAGATTTACACAAATACCAACCAAAATTAACTTCTTTGGTGGATTTTCCAAAAAAAAGAAAATTATATTGCCTTGCCAAAAATAAAAAAATGGTCAAATCCGTCAGGCCATTCTTATGTATGTATATAGCAGAGTCGGGCAGTATAGAACATGAGGCTAATTTATGCACCTGATTTTCGGTCGCTATGATTGTATAATTATGATAATATATTTGTCATTTTAATCACTACAATATAATAATTGTTCCATTTGACTCGAGTATCGTATCATAATGAAAGGGGTAAAGGCCGTAATTGGCCGCGCTGAATGCGCGCGCGAGTGATAATTAATTTGTAACATGTAACTTTACTCCTTTCTTGTTATTTTCTATATATTTAAAACAAATTGAATATATTTTATTGCCAGCTGTACCGTTGAATGATATGTTAAATTTATAACAAGCAAGCCGACGGACCGCCCGGCGCCCGCGCCCGTGCCTGCTCCTGCTCGAGTCATTCATTTCCGATGCCCAGATATGACATAACAGATATAATCTGAACATTCTTTGATGCTGTTTGCAAGTACAGATATGTATATTTCACTGATTTGAGGACTGCGCACAAAAACCATTGTTCCAGAGATTGTTTAAGTTAATTGCACGTAAGTGGGAAGTATTATTTTAATTAAACGTGAAGCATTGTTTATCTTATGCCTTTATTAATTTGCCGGCATTCATGTAGAAGATACCTACTGTTTTTGCCACGTCTTAAATTTCGCACATGCACCTTGAGTTAACTGCCTCTGACATTAAGTAGGCCTTTTGTAATTACTTGTAACCTAGACAAGAGTGTATATAATAAAGTTTAAATAAGTAGAATTGCTAAACAAACAAAGTTTCATAGATTTAATTCAACGCACTAGGATTCCATGTGGGGAACGAACATAATTATACAGGTGCGGCTTCTTTGTAAAGCAGGTTAAGCTAATAGACGTGTTAAAGGGCATACATATGTGGGTACCTATAGATTTTATCATTGTATACTCGTAGATCTATAACATACAGTGAAATACAGTCTGATTTAGTTTAAGAAAACAAATAAACACTTTTTAATTTTAGGTATACAAAAAGCCGATTATTATGTAGTATAGAGAGCATTCATTCATTCCTTGAAAGACCTTACAGTTACAGAAGCAATTTCTACAACTAGACTCAGGGATGAAAAGAATCCTGTAGACCACAAAACAATCTTGTTCTTGTTATATGGTATAAATTTATGGGATCATGATCAATCCACTGATTCCACTAATTGAGATGTTGCCACGTGTAACACTTGCGATCGTGTCGACGACTTAAGAAGCCAGTGGATATTTTTATAACTAAGCATAATTTATGATTGTTCATTAATGCCAAGCAGGGAAGGCAAAACATAATTGCCTCAATATCAATTGGTACGTACATTTGATATGATGGAATTACTCAAATTTTATGAAAACGTACCCTAAAATTCCTTTTCCTTTCATGTTTTCAAGTCTTTAGAAAGTCCAGTGCTGGACACATAGATAGAGCTCTTCAAATTTCCCTTAATCCGGATTAGTTCTACAGAGATCTATTTAATTGTAATTATGGTTTGGAGTGTAACAAACTCCATTTATTCTTGAGTCCAAGCCAACCTTCCCTGCTCGTAGTATGTTCTGTTAAACAAAGGACGAGGCTTTGGCGAAGGATCCCTCCCGTTGGAAGTCACTGGGATGTGTACCACCCAGTTTAATCTTGACGGTACTTATGCATTCTTTATCCACCTGGTTAGCTACCACTCTACTTCTAGAACCAACCGTGTCATGTTTTTTGTTGTTTTGGTTGCAGTGTCCGAGAGCCAGAATAAACGAGTGCCCCGCTTCCATCTTAGCCGGCAACGCGTCAATCGTTACGGACATTCATGGGCGACGGTGTCCACTTAGGAACCTTCAGGTGGCTTATCTGCCCGGTCGGCTTTGCAGATAAAAAAGACACATCACGCAGATGGCCTGGATCTTAATTAGTTCAAAATGATTTTATGAAAATTACTAAAAAAAAATAAAAGCAATGAATAAAAAAATTAATAGCCATTTTGCATTTGATCAATTTCATTTAATTTTGCGACATGAAAATTTATTTTACATTGTGGTTTACGAATGCTGTTGATGACAGCCGGTGTCAATTACTCGTAGGTTTTATAACGGTCTTGTTTGTAGCTTGTTAAAGAATAATTGCTATTTCCGAGAACTGGACAGGATGAAGTAGGTACCTCGAAAGTATAACGAAGCGACGGAAACTGCTGGCACAAATATAAAAGCCATTTCAACGTAATACAATGTTAATTAGAGTTACTCGTAGATTTAATTAAATTTGATTTAATAATAAGATTTAGAATCCTGTATAAATAATTTGTAGATCTTCTAATGTTACCTTTTTAATGACTGTAGCAGGAATAAATCGTTGTAAATTGTTGTTAATTATTGTAATATTCGTCGAATTTAATATTCGATTTTCACCTTACAATTTATTGAAATATTTAATAACTTCGATATAGGAATATACGCCAATCATTTTTATAATAATAAATAAATGGAATAAAAGGTTGTAGATTTTATTAAATTACTGGCGTCTCTCCCTGATTTTATTTGGGTTGAATAATTATGCTAATTTATATATACATAATATATAGCTTATGCCCATCCGGGATTATATATCTTTCAAATGGTAGAAGAATTTTACAAGATGTCGTGATTTCAAAGTCTACTTTCCCACAAAATTCGCACTCTCTCCTTATAATATTAATGTAGATTAAGCACTGGGTGGACACGATTTGAGAGTTGAGATCGTAAAGCAGATTTATTATAAAATGTTACGTTCGAATGTTTATTAAAATTGGACACAGAAGGTCGAGATTATATCTAAACAAGAGGTCATTGACATATGTCATCGATTATATAACATAATATATAAAAATATATTTCATTTCACTTACATCAATTAATATATATGGTCAATATTAGAGTTTTAGCAGACCTAATAAAAACGATTTCCTTTTGTACTAGTATTATACACCAAAATTCCATTATTTCTATCCAGTTACGAGAATTAAAGTCGTGGGAAAAAGTCTGGATTAAATTATAGTATTATATATCATTAAAATATATATAAAGTTTACAATTAATAAAGATAAAAATCATGTACTTTTTTAGTTATGACGAAGTAAGAATCTTATTAGATGTTTGTTTATTCATCGTATTTTCGTTATATCGTATATATTTCGTTACTATTCGACACTTAAATTCGAATTCAAATCGAATTTATTTAAAGATACTAAAATGAACTCACCTGAAATTTTTATATGATAAATTTATCTAATACTACAATTATTTTCTATTCTGTAGCGCACCATCAAAATAATTAATAAATATGTAATTGCAATTATTTAAACAAATACTCAAACGATAGTAAAGCTATTATCAGCACATTCAAAATTAAATGTAAGTTCCTGCTGTAGTAAATAATGTTAATAAGTTCGAAACACAAAGAAACACACCAAACAGCTTTTATTAAGATCGCGACATAAGTGTTGCAGTTTTTTAAATACCAATAACTATAAAAACACTTACTGTTCGGCGAACCGCCCCGAAACATCGGGTTAGGCGCCATCCAGGGGAACGCGCCGAACGGCCAGGTCGGCGGAGCGGGCCCTTGATACAGTCGCGGCAACAACGGCTGAGGAACCACAACTCCGCTGCGTGGTTCCAATTCTTCTCCGTCATTGGTGCTCTCGCGCTCGTCTCGTTCGTCGCCGGCGTTCGAGTCGACGTCCTCGATGTCGACGTCGCTGTCATCGGTGTCGGCAGCGCTCTCTGCATCGTTACTGTTGGCGTCAGGCGTGTCTCGCGGCGTGTCGCTCTTGCTGCCGAGGATGCCTTCCACTGAGAAGGAGATGCGGCCCTTCCCGCCGCTCTCAGCGGGCTCGGACCGATCGCATTCGAGCGCCGTCTTCATCTCATTTACTCGATTTCATTTCCAGCTCACGAGCTGCCGCTATCAGCGTTCCAGCTAACTCATAATTCTCACTTTGATTCGATTGTATTCGTTTTAATCACTCATTCTGCTCAATAGTTACTCGGATTTATCGACAGTTTCATAGACAGCTGTTTGATCTTCATTCAAATCGGTATTTTAATCGATACTAGCTTTTAATTACTCGGAATCTGTTAGAAGTCGATTCAATGTAATTGAGACATCATCGGATCAAATGCCGCTCGGCTGCAATTTAATTTGCGTTGTCATTTTTAATTTAACAGGCTTGTCCGACAAAATTCAGGAAATGCAAAGATATCGCGTTTTTTTTTTAATTCTATAAAGCACCTAACAACACAAGTCAGAAGACTCAAATCAGAGTTTAAGTATTGATAATTTTGGTTGCTACATCACGGGTGTCAACTGAACGATGATCCGTCGCATTCAGAGGCAAAGTTCGTACGCCACTTCAGTCACAGGAATCAATTATCACAATCACTTGCCAGTCGAACTGTCGCGATACGGCCCGGTGGAGTCCGGCGAGTTGCGAATACGTTTGAAAACGCGCGGTGCCTCCGGTAAGTGATTCGCGTGGAAGCGCGTTGGAAATCGCGCCAGCATTGGGGTTCGCGGCCCGCCCTTCCCTCTCGCCGGCGGAGAGAGACGCCGCTACCGACCGAGGAATTTTAATAAGCGACGCGGAGCGAACGGGACGACGATACAATCCGACATGTGTGTAAACGCGATATTGGGTAGGCGGGGTCCGTCGCGCTCAAATTAATAGCCTCCGCTGAATAGGACCTAACAGAGCTTTACTGTACATTGTGTTATGAATCGTATCCTACCCAATTAAGGTTGAATATTGTGTGTAACGTTAATGAAAGTAATGTCGTTTCGATGTGCTTCGTGTCAGATTGCAGCGGCTATTGTGTTGAATGAAAAAGGAGTAAATAGACGGGTGCCGTAGGCGGCGTAGAGGGGACTTTACGATTTAATTATTCGCGAATACGGAGGCATTTTGTAGCGAACTAATGTCTCATTGTCTCATTAATATCTCGGGCGGGCCGGCCATGTTTGATTTGTTTATGACACGGGTTAGGTGTAAACGAGTGGCTAGGTACCTGCGTAGGTACATACCTATGGTTCGCGTCAGTTTCAGTTGTAGGAGACCCAAAGCGCTCGATTTCGCCGGCGAATTAGATTTTCCGAACGCCTCACTGCGTGCTACTGCTTATCAGCTAAACGTTTGTCTGCTCTCGAATAGATTTGTCGTTTGGTGCAGCCCTGTTTATCTACGGAACGGTGTCTGTATTGGATTTACTAGGACCTTAATATCTAGCTTCTAATGCTAACAATATGACGTTTAGAGATTTGTGAGGTTGCTTGAAGCGAACTGCAATATTGATTGTATTTAAAGGCTGTTTATAATTAAATATATATACTATAGCTGTGCATTTTAATCGTCCAAAAAGTTTATCGATTTTAAAATACTAGACAAGGTGAGAGATTTAGGGAAGTCGAAGACGCTTCATTCCTGTTACATACGCAATAATTACGTGGTTATTTTTTTATATTTTTAGCGCGTTTGTACGTAACGTCAATTTTTTCAGGAGGCAGGGAGGGACTTGTGCTCGCCAATCAGATTGATCCGTTACTTTTTAACTTCATGTGCGTTTTATGTCGAGTTGTAACGCAAAGCTAGTTGGCACCACTAGGTAGCAAGTTAGGTTTTTCCTTTAATTTTCTGTGTGTAATCAAATTATATTTGGAAAATATGAACTGGTATATTCTTATATTAGGTTTAAGATGTCTAATGTCTCACTTGGTTACAAGGTACGTTTTAAAATTTAAAGGCCATACCTAGGTCGATAGTCAATGCGAATAGACAAAATTTAACCCACCTTCAACATTATTGACAATCCAGATATGAAGGTTTTCTGACTGTCTTCATTATAATCAAATGCATGAATTCGAACCCGAGTAACTTGAACGAGAGACCGTCCACTTTCGAACCATTAAGCTATTGCAATTTACCTTTATTACTTTGTCGGCGTCGCTATAGAATCGCAAAGGATCCCACCCGACCCGCGCTGATCTCTCCGAAGGACAACCCCTACATTATTAGTCCTTAACGATCCTATCTATCACGAGTAAGTAGGTACGATGCGATTACAAAGAGAATTTTCGAAATCAAATCGTTAGCGCCGTGTCACTTAGTGGAGTTAATCGTATTAAATCGATATCACGAATCTCTTTGTGCATTCTTTTCCATCCTATCAGGGGGCATATCCTCCTATCTCCCCCACATAAGGCTCAAAATCCTATCACATGGCATCATAAAGGATCACAAACGCGATTAGGCAACGTACATTGAAAATTAGCTCTTATTGCTCTGGGTTAAAGGCTGGGTTGGTTCCGATTTTGCGAGGGTAGCTTCCCCTTTAGCCAATTAACGCAATTTAATTGTGCAGACAGATTAATGTTCAGTTAAATGGGAAGAGTGTAATGACGCTAGTACGTGTTTGCTCGGACTGTTACAGGGTCGCTACTGACTTCGATTGTAACTTAAGCAGTATATCTGTAGAGTTGATTGTTAAAGGGATTATTGATAATTATTTTTGTTTAGATTGTAACTAACGCATCTGTATATCGGCCTTTTTCTTTTGGACACACGCATATTTAATTCAATTAGTGAGATATTGAATTCTATGAAAAAGATTTTTTTTTAATTGACTACTGAGGCTAAATTGCATATCTTAGTAGAGAATCTTAGTGTGGAACCTAAAAGAATGTATATTTGCTTGGATGAATATATGTTTTGCTTATAACAGTAGAAAAAGTTAATATAGAAATAAATATGGAATTCGATTTAAAATATTTAGATAGGTACATATATTTTTTTCTTTGAAATAAAATCATCGGGTGTTTTAGATATTTTACTCAAATATGGACGATTATTGCGGCGTAAGAATGTAACTACATAGTTTTGTTTACACTATTTCATCTTTATTTACATTGGTCTTTTGTGATAGTAACTATAAAACGTATTATCTTTATCTATACTAATATTATGAAGGAGGAGTGCGAATTTTGTGAGTTTGTGTTTAAGCGAAAAATAGTTTCCAGAACGCGGCGCCTCTATGAAAAATTCTTTTACCATTTGAAAGGCACATTATTTGGGATGTACATAGACTGTATACCAAGTATATACGTATACTGATTAATTGTTGATCATGAACGATGTCGAGACGAGTCGCTAGTGTATACATGTAATAATCATAAAGTTAATATACATGTTATGTTTATGGTAATTGTTGCATTGTAATAGCAACACCAAATTTACATTAGTCAAGTATAATTGTTATGGCAACTTTTCTTTCTCTTCCTTAGGTTCGTGTGGCGCGTTTTCTAGTGCATCTCCAAGTTTTTATTTTATTAATACGTACACCAGCTCCGTACACCAGCACCTACTATCCAGTTACACAGTCCCACGGTAATAATTGATGGTAAGCTAACGAAACGTTATTATACATAGAGACAGATAGTGCTATTTCTCTCCCTTTTAAACAAATAAATACAAGGAGTATCCGTTGTTGATTGTAGTTTTAGCTCTTTGTTAGGTTCATGTATCATATCATACAGGTACCGATTGCCCCAATTGCGTTTTACTGAAACCGTATACAATTTAATGTAAACGCTTTTCACAGTATACGTGAAAAAAGAATTCCTGCAAAAAAGTCATGTTTACGATTACGATTGCTTTATGATCGCTCTCGGGAGCACTGTTGTTATTTTAATCTTGTTGTTATTTGTTACGTCTCAAGCCTGGTACACACTTGTACCGCTGGCACAGTGTCAGTACAGATCTTGAAAAGTTATTTATCCATGTTAGCTTTTTGGCATCGACTTCTGGATATAAGCCTTCCATGGCTGTCGTCACTTCGACTGGTCTTAGGGCCTCTATATCTAACGGCAATTTCTCTTCAATTCGTCAGTCCACCTGGTCAAGGGGTGATCTATGTTTCTATTGCCAAGGCGTGGACGCCATTCGAGGACTTTTATTCTCCAAAGTTATCAGTCCTAAGAACGGCATGCCCGCTGAAAGTTCAGCTGGCTAATTATGCGAGCTATGTTATAACATCCGTCACATCAACATAACGAACGAATTTAGATCTTAAAGAAGCGATAGACATTTGGTTTGGGAAGAGCTGAAACGAATGATGTGTTGGTATCTTAAAAGCATTTTCCTAGAAGCAGAAGGTTCGACTAGCACACGGATGGCCCGTAGATCTCTTGTCTGTTCTCTGGAAGCGCTTCAACGTTGTTTTGATAATTTACTTTTTAATTGATTTCCAAAAGGAGGAGAATTATTTTGTATTTTTTTTGTTTGTTACCTCAGAACTCCGTCATTTATTAACCGATTGGGAAAATTCCTTATTTATTTGAGAGTGTTATACTTCATGTTTGTTGCCACATAAATAAATAAAAAATTATCACCCAATAGGAGATGAAATCGCGAAATTCATTTTCTTTAAATTGAAGTCGATTTTTTTATGTCCTACAATGTTTATTAAAGATTATGTTTGAAAGTAATGCTGTCATTAAATCTTTTGAACGTAGTATGCATCATTATTACCCAATTTTAATATGTACATTGCACTTAAAATATACGCGGCCTAGGAAACTTTGATATTTTGGTTTGCCTTTCTATTTATTTTAGAACTTACTTGTGGGTTTTGGATATGTGTTACGGAATATACTTCAAACCTTCTTAGTTACAGCAGAGCCGTTCTTAGCAGTGACAATGGGTTTTAACTATAGGTTTTTAATATTGAAATTTCATTAGGGTTTAGGGTCAAACAAATGTTAATTTTTATTATTATTTAAATTGTGTGCAAAGGATGGTATGTAACTGAAATATTTTTTTGATGTTGCCTTTGAGGCCTGTTTAAAGTGATTCGATTCCAGATTGATGTCATGATGATTGCATGAGATATAATTAACTAGGTTTTAGTTTATTCAACTTATATATGAATTCAAGTTTTATAAGTTTTATGAATCTGTCTATTCGAACTATTACAGTATTTAATTCAATGTTTTCTGTACCCAAGACATTTGTCATTGGATCGCCGTCACGTAAGTATGCCTTACTTTTAATTAAGACCAAAATTTTAAAAATAAATTACATGTTACTAAAGCCTTGAAAACCGGGCGCTCCATAAAACTTCAAATACCGTCAAGAGGCCCTCGTAGGAAAACGGCTCAACTGAAATTTATACCGAAATAATACGAGAAAGGGCAATCTTTTTAAATAACGACTTTCATATTCCCAAGTGGAGCGGACAATTTAGCGGAGATGAGAGATATTTTTTTATTAAAACTCGGGGAA
>PDGT01000028.1:1328596-1354935 GCA_003671415.1 Megathymus violae
GCGCGAAATGAGTTTTTAGTTAGCGCCTTTTTTCTGCGTGTTACAGGGTGACGTTTTTTATTGCCGTATAGATGTTGCTGTGTCATTTCGCGTCAGTGAGACTAAACAAAATTATACGCACAAAAATTAATTTTATTGGTATAATAAAAGAGAAGAGATTCATGACAAAACCCTGTTCAAATCCCCGTTGGCACGTTAAGGACATGATTCATCACAAACCCTTCTACACATTAAAGCTTAGTCTTGGGTATGCTAGTTCCGTAAAATGAAAAAATCTTTCATGGAAGCAAGTCATAATTAATTTTCAATACGTCAACCAGAGCTTGTGTGCAGGATGTGTCGAACACAGGTCTTTCGAGTGTAATGCCAATGTCGAAACTATTTGTATATCACTATTAGTAGAAATAAACCTCATTGTTATTGATATTGGACCAATGGTACTTACTTACGAACTTAGTAGTTACATTACTCTGTATTGCACGGGCCATAAATAAATCTATTTATCTCTCTTGACACTTGATAATCAGATTCGCCACAGTCCAGAGCCAGAATTAAAACTGTATAATTTTTGGAACATCCTGTAGGAGTCTTTAGGAAAGCGGTCCGGCAATAAAACGTGCCTCACACCGCTGTCATCGTAAAAACATTTCCCGCCTTAATATTCCGCAATTGCTACTTTTCCTTATTCTTCTTTATTTATCTACATAACTATTCTTGCCATATCGTAAAGCGTTTTTATTATGGGTTATTTCAATTGTAAACGATCGACATTGACAGCACTGAGCGCGGTTAGACGTTAACGAAACAGTGGGAATAGTTGACTGAGGAGTTACTTACACCGTTTCTTCTCATCAATGATAACGTACCGTATTATGCCGTGTATTATTTGAATGATTTTGAATTTGAATTTAAACTTGGTAAGATGGTTAAATTCATAGAGGAACTAGGGTATCGAAATAACTTAATGTATTAGATAGCTGAAGTCATTACGTACAGGCTACATAACTACAACCTATAATTTTAGGAAAGAAAGGTACTTGTGAGACAACCCAGCTTCGGTAAAGTTTCTATTTGATACAGGTCAACCATTTGGACTGTCGGCCTGAAGAGAATGGTGACCATCGAATGGATTCTAAAGGCTCGCGTTTGGTCATTAAGGAGTGGAAACATAAGTGCAGCAGTGTGTCTCCAGTAACATATAAACGCATGAGCTATACGGAATAAATGTATTGGTTACTGTTAGTTGAATAATATTGAGTAATAGTAGTTTGAAGAGGATTTTAAGCATTCGATCCTTGTCAGGGCTTGGACTGATTAGAAATTGAAGACAATACGAGATGGCTACTTTGATAAGACTTCCTCAAGTCAGAGTTTTCAAGTCAAATCAGGTTTGGGCAGAAGATAAATCCGTCTAGATACTTAACTTTCTCCGAATTTGCTGTGCGCAATATTGGTTTTGTTATTTTTAAAAGAGTTATATCTAGGTTTTACAAAGGGCGAACTTAATGCCTATTGGCATTCTTTACCAGTCAATCCAGGGTGACGGTGATCAGATGTGGTTGGTGGTAAATAATAATAATTCAGGTAATAAGTCAGTTCCCTCTTTCTAAAAATTATCTACTGATTTTTTTCCATATGTTATTTCCATATATATTTTCTGTGCGTCATATTGCAGTGATTTAACGTCGGTCAAAAGAAAATAGGATAAGCTTACAATAAAATATCGTGCGTTTATGCCAGTTGGTAAGACACTGTCCTACGTTCGAGAAGTCTTTGGTTTGAATCCCGGTATGTTCCCAAGTTATGGGTATAAATATCCAAACTTGTAAAACAGGGAATCTCAACGCTGACATAAATGTATAAATGTTTATTTTTTTTTAATGGTTTGAACTCAAACTATAAATATTATCAATATTACAAACATTTTATATACGAAGTTCCGCCATCACACGTTTCATCGATGGACATATTTAAAGGTTCTTTAAAAACCTACTATCTTTAGTTAACTCACTACCGTTTATTCATCGCATTAGCTAACCCTTTTATCTCAACAGCGACATCGGTTACCTCGCTTTGTCGTACAGACAAAAATAAACAGCTTGTTAAGACCAGTCGTGTTCGAAGCACGAAAACAAACACTCCTAAAACAACCAAACATAAAGTCCCCCACTTAGGCATCACTTAGCGAAACCATTTTAAAACGACCCCTCGTTCTCTCCCCTAAAGAGGATGTTTAAGTAAACAAGGACCAAGATTACTTGGTTATACGTTTAACGAATATTATTTGAACAGAGAACGTGTAACAGTTTTCGAATAAAGAATAGGGATGTGTAACACGTTTGAATTTCGGACAAACAAGCGCCATCTACGTAACCAGATTATGGTTATGTGGCACTGATTTGAATATTTGTTTTAGGGGTCCGTGAACAGACAATTGTGTTTAATGTTAAGTGTTGAATGTATCTGTTATTTTTTTTTTCATTACGAAGGCCTAGACCGTCCGCAGGCGCAGTTCGTCGGAGAGGGTCGTAGGGCTTATGACCCTCTGTATAGATCAAATTGACAAGCCTTGTGAAAGTGGATAATTTACAAAAAAATTATAAATTATCAAGATGCTGCTTAAATCGTTAAATACTTTTAAAGGACTTCACATAAGCAACAAAGTGTAATTTGCTTGGCTTATTCGTATTTATTATTGATGATATAAATTAATAATGTGTCTCATCCCAAAGTCTTTGGCTGCGACCGCAACTAAACATATGCCACATTGCGCGCGTGCAGACTTAACGATTATGATTATGAGGATTATGGCCAACTAGTATGTTAAAATATCAAAAGTCGTTAAAGCCGGAATGACTTCAAAACGCTTACTATTATCAAAGTCACTCCACCAACCGACAACTTAATATTGGAAAGTATCAAAAGCAAAGTTAAGCACAGTTTATTTGTAGTCCACATCCAATTCATTTTTAGTCCAGTCCACTATCATCCTATTTGAAATCGATTCTGTAGAAGTCGTGCTGGTTTTGAGGACGAGGTTCTGAGATGGACGGCCTCGTTATCTACCGTATCTCTTTTTATCTAACAGACAATATTGCTAAAAACAATCGTTTTATGTCAGAATTTTATTTTGGTTGGTCCACCTCTGATGAACTTACAAAATTCAATTTTAATAAATCCCAACATCTGTAAGATTTATTTATTACTATTTGAGCGAACCAAGTTAACTTTTACAAAATCTTTTCCTAAATATATTCAAGTAAATTTATTAATTATTTGATTTTTCTTTTCTTTTGTTGAATCTCTAAGACTGTAAATAGGAATCCTTGTATGAATCTCCTTGTTGTCCGTCTGGTTGTTCGACAGTAATAAATCCCTTCTGTCGTGAACGGATAAGATTATCCAGTTGATTACAACCAAACAATGTCAAATAGAAAAAATTCTACAATCCCTTTATGGAATAAAAAATCAAAGCTTCTAAGTTAACTCAATGAAATAAACACGGCCATTTACGTGAAATATTTTGAGACTCGCAAACCCACTCATTAAAATCTGCAGAACCCCGTTCAAGGAGAGTCATGAAGTATGGCAAGAAGTTAGGCTTCTCAGTACAAATGAAATAAACACTGTATTTGTTGTTTTGTCTCATGACACACCTATCATGTTAGTCACAGATGAACGCTCGAAGCGCCATCTACTACTTAGGAGCAAGGAGGTGTAAAACTAATCGGGCTCACCCGAATATTGGGGTATATTCAATCGCTAACTATTTAAAAATTAATAAAAAATATATTTTACGGAACCTTTACGCACCAGTTCTATTCGCATTCGTCCAGTTTTTTCATACAGTCGATCTTTTCGCATTAACACCTTTTACTGCTGCGCTTCTAAGGGCGCTTCGTGTGTGGTCGACGACGGATCCATGTTTTGACTTATTCTGTTTGCTTTCTAATTACTCATTGTGCTTGTTTGGGAAACCTTCGGTGTTTACCGAATCTTTTATCTATTTAAAGGGTCTGATGCTGGGATAGGGAAGTATGAAGCTAAGCGCCTTAACTTTATTTTAAAGAAGCAATAGGTACACGGGTTGTTTGTAATGTATTAAATATTTCTTTTGGGTTCGACTCGTTTAGAAGTCCTCTGTAAGGCACGGGACTCAGCGTGATTGACAATGCCAAGGTTCTCCGACTGGGTGGGTGCAGGGTAGATTGATTCATTTCATACAAGTTTTCTTCGAAAAATCAAATGTAGTGTTTTAAACTCGTTTTGGTTACAGTGCCAATTAATGAGTGTCAGTTAGTGTTTGTTTCTTGCCCAATAAAGAGTCTTTGTGTGTCAGAAAGTGTTGCAGGATAGGTGTTGGGCAAAGGCGGTACTAGTTGAATCACGTGACCTGCTTTACACTATACAAATGTTTGGGTTTCAAGCTGTAGATTGGTATGGGACATTTTTACAGTGACTGATGTCTGGCAAACGAGCATACAGGTTACCTGACGGTAAGTGGTGGTGGTAAGTGGAACCATTAATGAACATCTGTTTAGTTGTTAACTGACTGTCTATACCGCAATGAAAATACATGGAAAACATTTTACATTTTCTATTAAGTATTAGAAGTACCTATTATACACAGTATATCATGTATTATTACTAGTATATCCTCAACTAAATACATCTATACATAAAACATTATAGTAGGTACTCTCTAAGCGGAATCACAGTTCGAATTCGAAATTCAGTGTTCTAAGATAAAAGCCCATAACGGCTTTATAATTTTTAAATCAAACAAATTTCAAATACAAAAACGCTATATTTTTTTTATAAAAACACAAAGACATTTCGACTAGGAAGCTACGAGTATTGTAACGCGTGCTCACAAACACGTGCAAAATCCTTTTGTCCCTTTCATAAGACATCTTGAAGACCTTTTGATATCACACGCTTTACAATAGGTGACGCGAAAAAACGATCATAAACAACAATAAAATTACAAAACCAAATCTACTCTGCACAGTTTTTGTTTATAAGGATCTTAAGTCTACGATATAGGGTTTGAAATCGTCTGACAACTTTTGAATGAGGCCTTCAGTAACGTGGTAAGTATGTCAAAAATTACGTCTTACTCCCCGTGAAGATATTTAGATAACATTAGTGGCTTCTAAACGGCTGTCCTCTTCATTCAATAGGGTTTTATATAGAATCCCATGAATAAAATCTCAATGAATGCGTGACGTTTTCCATGCGATGGTCCCATGTTGATAAATACGCGACTAATCAAATTATTTATGGCATTAAATCGTAATAAAATCACATTTGAAACATCTGCTTTGCTGTCTTTTCGGGATTCGTCGATTGAAAAAAAAACCGTTTAAAAGGGTTCATTGTCAGTTCGTTTTTCAAATTGTCAAAAGACTAGTTTTTAAGTTGTATCATATTTGGTGATTTCAAACGTTCTTCTTTCAAATAATATATCTATGAAGTAACAGATCAGTCTCTAAATCATTTTGTACAGACTATATAAATAATTATACATACAAATGTACGTTCTTATAATACATAATTATATAAAACAACACACACGTAAGTACATACACATATATTTATACACGGTATAGTCAGAACTGTAATAAGATAATATTTATCAATCTTTTGTCTTCAAGTCATCTCTGACTAATCTCCTGAAGGCGATTTAGCAGTGGCCTCCTAATACCTAGAGTAAGAGTGTTCCAGGGCAGTATTGCCTGAATTGTAAAGAAGTAGTGATAGCAACAGTTATGATGTGATGGAATTTCCAATGTTAGATTTTCAGAAGGACTAAGTACTCTTTCGTGGGAATCGCAGCGGTAGTGACAATTATGCTTAAGGTAAGGCGGGGTGAAAGAATCGCTCATAATAGAGTAGCTGGACCAGACTTCTAGAACTACGTCTTTGATGTAAAGTGAGCCATTTTAACTCACGTCGATACTGAGAGATGTGATCAAATTTTCGTAAGCCATAGACGAATCGGATGCAGTTGTTGAGTAGGCATTCGGTTTTGCGGAAGGGCGTTCAGCTTAATATTAATTTTAGCAGTAGCCTTTTTTTTCTTTTTTTATTTCTATATTATAATCACAATTTCACAATTTACAGTTTTAAAACAAAAAGCACAGTGTAATATGTTGCAGTAGTCTATCGCCTTTGTCAGATCGGAGAGAGGTAGAGAGATATCAGAGAGCGTCACTGCATTGCAGACGTACGATGCATTAATTCACCGCAGCGGTCACCACTTATCTTACATTATATCTTACAATGCGCTTACTTTTAGCGCTCCTCCCTGAATGCCATTAGAGTTCTGGGAACGCGTCTGCCTCCGCACGTTCGCAGGCTGACCTGTCTAGATGTCTCCATTACCCAATTGTATAAAAGAGGAAAATAAAAATATAAAGTAGTAATTAATTTATCTGACGAACTTAAATACAATAAATAGTTCCAAATATTTCACATCAAACTTCAACAAACGCGTGAAGCGCTCCAAACATTAGCCGAGGGTACGCCGGTAACGTTCCAGTTTTCACCTCATTAACCACGAGTTAAGAACCCTATTATGTACTTTATGTATGCCTAAATTACCCATCACTTAATAGGTACCCGACGGGGGTGTTACACAACCAGTTAAGCTTGGCCTTCCTGTTTCTTCAAACGTATAATTTTGAACGTTGAATTACGTCAAACTGGGTGGTTGAAAGTCCAAGGTATGCTAGTTGAATATTTCGAGGTGGGTTGTTTGAAAGTGTTTGTATGATTACCGACTTGTTCAAATTTAATGCCTCTTGTTCCCTCGCCGTTACGGTGGAGTTGTTTTGGACGGAATAATGGTGTGTTTATTAATGAATCATTTACCTACCAACTAATGTTAAATATGAATTATGTTTTATTCTTAGGCCATTTTATGATTTAGTTTAGTTTCTAAACTTTCATCTATGATCAGCTCTAGCTCCGACTTTTCGTAGTAGGTACATACATATTTTTATTATTCACAAGAATTAATGCCGAATCTGTAAGTTTATAACTTAATCGTCGCACGTCACATAGATATTTTGGTACAATATTAATCACAAAACCACAGTCAAAGACGTGAAATTTAGCAAGAATATTATTAAGGTGTTGTCAAAAAGCAATAGCGTAGTGAGGTATTAGAACCCAGATGTCCAAACATAATCGACTCACTCGACGGGCATTGTGCGCGGCGACGCTGTGGCCCATTGTCGCCTGCTATTATGGAACGCTTCTAAATGCACGCCAACTATATGTATTCAACTGACCATAAAAACTACAATTTTTGGGACTGACTTGGATGACAATTAATATTTCTTTAGGAAATTGAAGTGCTCATATCCCCTAGGTAGGCTCGGGCGCAGGGGTTAGATGAATAGATTGTTGGATGGGGACTTTATTTAAAGTGTCATATATTAAGAGAATATAGATTTTATTCACTAGATTGCCGTTTAATCCGCGAGAATTGGTTACTCCTTGTAGTTGCATAGACCTAGAGCGCTACCACGTCGCATATGAGAAGTTCTTTCACAAATTGGAATTTAAGAATCAATTCAAAATATAAGAAGATTAAGCCTTATACAATAAAAAATATAATTAAATGTGATTATATAATAGTAGTCAGAGAAACAGTAAGTACTAAAAGCTTAAAAGAAACGCCTTAGATGAATATGTAATCTAGACCAAAGCGATTCCTAAAGCTCAAAATTTAATTGTACCTTCAATTTACATGCTGGAATGGTCAATGTTCGTTAAACGAAATACAGATTTATTTACGGTCTCTAAAAGGCTATTATACCGGAGAAGACTACAAATAGTTCCAAGCAACACACACTGATGAAGCAAGATATCTGTATTAAGTATAAGAAAAACATTCAGAGCATCTAAATAAATGTTATTACTATGTTGCAGACTTCATAAATTATAATCCTACAATTGAATAATTTTAACTTGTAAATTATTAATACTTTGACTCTAAATGTTATCTAAATAATATCTTTAATGTAATGTTTGCAATAATTATATCATTATTTAAACTAAAATTATTCATTTGCATGATATTTCATTTTAAACTAATAATACCATTCAGATAACTTAAGATTTGGTAAGATAAGCAAGCACATAAAAATTATGTTTATATTTAACTATCTTATCTAATAAATGTTTTGATTTGTATATTTAAACTTTTCAAATATGTTTTTGAGCATGTGGTGCTTACCTCAATATTATATGGTTAGTTTGAAGTTAGATTTAAGTAGGTAAACTTTTATATATGGCATAATAACTACGTGCAGTACTTAGTAAATAAAAACATGTCACTTTTATAACCAGAGTTTGATATGCTTCTGTGATATTTTGCGAGTAATGGTTATCTACCACAGCTTTCGATGTAACAGCACTTTTTAATTTAGATCTCTTACGAATGGCAGAAGCCACGAAGGTCCTACTTCCTCTTTGTGGCGATGTTTATCGTTGAAGAAGTTCTTCTCCAAAATATTTTGAAACCCGATTGCACCGCCACTAATTGCCGGATCCAATTGTGAATCTAACCCACCCAGGAACCCATTTAAACAAACAGCAAAAACAATCATAAAAATCGGTGCAGCCGATTAGGTGTTCAGTAACACACACACACACACACACTTATAAAACAATTTTATATGTAAGGATGTATGTAATACATTTGTATGTATGCATAAAACAAAATTCATAGCCACCCCATGTTCCAAAAATGGCATCCACGAACCGTTCCGGATAAGCCATTCACAGCGATTTTAATGACCGGCTGATGGCCGTTTAGAACGAATTTGCTCACTTCTGCTACATTAAACAATCACTCATCGTTGTGTATCTGCGATTGTCGAATGCGATATGGTTCTAGTTTACGCAAAGATGGCCGTCGATGATACCTATTACATAATATATTTAAGTTTTTATTGCGTTTCGTGAATCAAATTAATGGGACGTTAGGAACGATGGGAAATTCGATTGGTTAATAGAATTTCATGGGCGCTTTGGTGTTTGCGAAGTATTTCGGGCACCGTTTTGGAACCGTGTTTAGTTTTTTAGGTAAGCTACGAACGAGTGGATGGTTTTAGTAGTAATAGGTGATTGTCGTCCAAGAATATATAATATGTATTATAGTTTGAGAATATGTAATACCAAGTGATGCACTTGAGTATTAGAAGAAGATAAGGAAAAAATAAAGAAGAAGAAACTAAGAAAGTGAATCCGATGTTAGCTGACGTTCCAATTTTGCAATCGAAATATGTAAAAATATTTTGCGGTTGATTTTAATAATGGTAGCGCACCAGGCCGCGTTGGCGTATTGGGGCGGCCTAGAATACTCCCCCAATCCCGTGCTGGCAGAATAGGGTGTCGTAAGAGGCGACAGAAGCCAGCCTGCTTGGTGGTAAGGCGCGCGCTGATGTCCATGGGCGACTTTGACCACTTACCATCAGGTGAATCATGTGCTCGTTTGTCGGCCATTAACATAAAAAAGGCGGGTAAAGAACATTCCAAGATAACATTTGTTATGGAGGAAAACACACAAAGAGAACTAAAACAAGTTTTTGCGGTCATCTTTAAACAGTTATAACACAATATTTCTTAAACTGAACTCCCAAGATTGAATTGTCTTCAAAACAACAGATGAGTCTGTCGTGCCTCGGAGGACATGTTAAGCTATCCTTAACCACGTTGGAAACCTTTGGGTGGTATACCGTCCAATCGTTACTATAATAACAACCAGCACGGTGTGACGTGGTGTATTCTGAAGCAGCAGGAGTACGAGTTAATATGGTTGTGAGAGTGATTTATATATTAAATGACTATCGTTTATCTTGTCGTGTTTACGGCTATTATAAATAACTGATAACACTTATCAAAATAATGGGCGTCTCGTATTAATTTCCGTTTTGAATAAAACATGAATTCGGTACGCGATTCTCCCTGATAGTACCAGGAAACAAAAATAATCAATATCAAATTGGCTAATTAAAGGGAAAGAATTTAATAACATCCTTTACGACCTGATAAATTACTAAACACAGTATTTTAATTTTAATTATTTGTTGGGTTAAATTATCCTGTTTGTTGGGCCAATTTTAAGAGGATTGTTTCACCGTTTCCATGTAAAGATTCAACGATTCAGCGAGATAATATTAATTCACGGTTGATATCAATGGAAAAGTCGATATTTTTCAATAGTCGGTATGTTTGAGAAACATTTCATGATTTCTTTAGAAGGATTAAGACGAAGGCAAAGAACCTTTCCATCATGCAAAATAACTTGTACTTGGAAGGTAATCTGGAGATTATGGCATTAATTAAATTGCAACGCGACTCGCATGGGAGACTCAGGTTCGTTGTTGGCACGTAACTGTAATTTGTCAAATTATGAGCGTATTACAATTTAGCTATTACTTGCTTCGGTGGAGGAAAGCATCGCGAGGAAACCTGCATATTCGGGTATCTATCAGGAGTACTCCATAATGTTCTCAAAGATGTGTGAAGTCTGCCTAGAACTTGGCTAGCGAGGTGGATCTACGACCTTAACCCCTTGTATTGTGTCAAGGGACGAGAGCCCAGCATTGGGACAGACATACCGACAGAAAATAAAGTGAATAAATGCCACCATATTATCAAATCGTTTTCCCGCATTCGTGATAGGTCCTTCTGTACAACAAAGTATTATAGTTTGGAGAGCTCATTGATACTTTTAAAATAACCTGGAATAAGTTTTTACATATTATTTTTAGATCACATCAAACATTATCATACATTACATATCTCGATCAAGTTCGAGTTCACATTTATGACATGATATTAACATTAAAAAAGTTAAAAGTTACTGTTTGTCGCTGAATGTCCGACAAGCACTTTTATGACCTATATTACGGAATATATGTAACACATTTTTTTATCTAAATACTTAACAACATAACTATTTTTGTACAAATAGAATTATTACATCATATATTTATTACAGTCGTAGTGTAATTTTATTAATTTTAAAATATTTAGTGAAATTTAATAAAGTACCAAACTGATTTTCTGGTACTGTAAATCTTCTTGTCATATTTTTTCCACCAGTAACTAAGTGCAATCAATAGAATAAGACAATTGCATTATTAGGAATAGATTTATAAAAAAATTATTCCTTACGATGAGAACTTTTTTTAGGATAATTTATGCACATATGTCTACTTTATTTATATATAAACTAGCGGCCCGTCCCGACTTCGTTTGGGTTCAAGAAATTATTTTTTTTACATATACATTTTATGAATAGCCTATGACCATCCAAAATAATGTATGTTTTAGTTGGAAACTACAAGAACTTTCCAAATAGGTTTCTGAGGTCACTTTCCGCATATACACATGCTTACAAAATTTATACTCTCTCTTTATAATGTTAGTTATGGATAAAAATCAATTGAGATCACTTGGTAACGATTTACCGCTTTGGCTGTATTTTTTATATTTTTAACCAAAACCCTTAAACCACCGAAAAATTCCGAAATTTGTATGGTATTTTATATATTTTGCTAAGCGCACTTCTCATCTTTTTCATTACTAAATTGCTTCCGTGCAAAGACGTGACGGGTTGCAAGTTTTAAATATATGAAGATAATATTGTGTGAATTTGTGTAATAACTGCTTTATTAACATCCGTAGCCGGTAAATGACTAGAAGTTACCTGACGGGGTAATTATGGACATAAATAATAAATAAACGTTCACACACTCACACCCCCGCACTAGGATTCCCTGTGTTGCGGGTGGTATGGACATACACAATTATCACATCACAAACACCCATGACCCGAGAACAAACATTTATCTGTCACATAAATATCTGCCACGGCCGGGAATCGAACCCGGGACCCCACGCTCGGCAGGCAGGGTCACTACCAACTGGGCTACGGGGTCGAACGAATCAAACGCATTATCGGCGATGGACTGATGGACCTAAACAAAATTGGCTTTCGTATGCTACAACCGAAACACTAAAATATTGCAAGATTATTTTTGAAAGCAGGTTGGCAGTTAACTAGACAGGTATAGACTGTTACTACTTGAGTTTGGAGAGTACTGATCTGACTTCCAGCCAGGGATATCTAGCGTCATCGCCACCGCAGTTGTTTAGCAGGTTGTATTATTAACAGAGGAGGTTAGGCATTATTAGGATGAACTTATCATAGCGTCTAACCCTTAACACCTCAAAATACAGCTTATTACGAAAATTATCATAAATAATTACGGAAACTTCTATGTTTCATAACTTACTCTACATTATGTTGCTTTTGTGTGTAAAATATTACACAGGTAAGGTTTTTCTATTCTATAGTTTAACAGCCACGATAAAGAATGAAACAAACTACATATTTAGTTAGAGTTTTGTATGTTTCAAAATTAGTTTATTATTGAAAATATTACGTGACTTAAAAAGACTGATGCTTTTATCAAAAAGGTCATATATCTGCGTTTACTTTTATATATCATAAAAAGCATAAAAGCCACTAGCATTCAATCGTAAGAAGATACGTAAAAAAATACAATAAAATTTCACTAGGCTTAACGGATCTGTGATGAGTTTGAAAGTTATGGGTTTTTTTTCCAAATAAAACAGAGTTATATCCTCGCCTGTGACACAGAGGAGAATTTATACAAAAATGTAATCTTAATATTTCAACAAAATTCGGAAAATATACCTGGATGCATTTGCAGTACGGAATTTTATTCCACGCAAGTTCGATTAGGATTTAGTTTTATTGAAATGCATCAACCGAGCTTAAATAGGTTTCGTGAACAATGAATAACTATGTTGACAATGAACACGGTAAATTAAATCGAATTTGAATATAATAGGTTAAGCGATATTTCTTTAATATGCTTTCCCCTTCCCGAATTCACGTTACATGCACACACAACGAAATTACACTCAATAAACAGGCACACATGTGAATACGTCAAGTCGGCTTAAATCGGTCGATCACGGTGCATTATTGTGGGAGCCTTTATGGGGCACTTTGGCACCCCATACAATACCCTAATGAATGGGGACCAGCACTCCCATACACTGATTGTGTATTTATTTAGTTTCATAAACTACGCACATAAATAAAGTGGCCGGGTCGAAAGGACAAATGCTCAGTGAATGATTCGACAATTACGGGCGACTGTAAATTTATTGAATAAAATAGTTTAGTTTGAATCTTATTATTGGATTAGGGTCGATGTTTTAAAGAAGTTAGGCTTGTTATGCTGATAAATGCAAAGTAGGACTGTTACAAGATGTTTATTTAACGATACAATATTGTAATAAAAATAACTTGTTATTTGCACTCTGTGGACACAAGATTAATGTATTATCTATGGTTTCTGTCACTAGGGCGGCATCTTGTCATTAAATACTAAATCCTTGCATTTCTCTGTAACATTCAATATTGTGGTGTAGTCGTATAAGATTTGCAGGAGTTATATGATTATTACAAAGTTGCAAATAAAGAGAGAGCAAGCATGAGATGCAATAAGATAAATTGCATGTAGGTAAACGTAGAATTATCGAGGTGTCATTGTATATATCACTCAAAATCAAAATTATTATCTTTATAGATATTTCTATATTCAGTGAGATCCTTCAAGGAGCAAAATACAGCGAAGTGCATTGAAGAGCGGAGAGCGACGCGCAGAAAGGCGAATATAAAAGGATATTAAGAAACAGATTTTTTTTTATTATTTATAGTATCGTGATGTTTTTCTTGCTAAACATTTAAAAGTACATATTGTTTCTTGTTTGTGGAGCCCTAAAATATTTTATCTCCATCAGAAACAAATGCTAGTTCTGTTCTTAAGCTACTTGTGGGGAGGAAGGATTTAGTAACGCAATAACCATATTTGGCATTGGACTTGTCAAAGTTTTACATACCGCACATTAATTTATAATTTAATTATAGTTCAAAAAATGCTTTTTAACAAGTAATGTTATTCATAAAGGAAAAAACAACACTATACATATTTCCTGCCGGAACGCGTAGGTACTCGTAATTCGGGGAAACGTATTAATGAATTTAAATATCAATATATTATTATGAATGCGACCCCGGTTATTGGCTCAGTTGACTGTGTTAAACCGAACTAAGCGGGGCTTACCCGGTGCAGGGACCGTGGAATGCAACAGGGAAACAGTAAGTAAATATAAAAGTTTTTTGTACAAGTTATGATGCATTACTACGTTTGTGTTAATCGTAAATGTTCGAGTGGGTTAAGCTATATTGAAAGTTCGGAAGATTCATGAAAAAATTTTTGGACGTTTTCGTTATTTCGAGGTGGCATAAGAGTTTTTGAAATGGCGTCAGAGTTAACATTTGCATTAACCTACATCAAACCAGTGTACCTAGAGTGTAAATACCTCAGTCTTGTTTACAACGTAGCTGCTCAATTTTGTAATATATATATATATTTAGTATGCTTATGGACTACTTATCGACTAAAACTTACAAAATACGGTGATTAGATAAAAAAACAGGTTGAAATACAGTATAACATTGCATAATGCTATCCCTTCCCCTCACACAGCATCCCGCACAATGATATGGAAAAATATCGAATTTAATACCGACTAAACGCGTTTACCGCCGCGCGGGGACCGACTACCCTCGCCGTTCAGGGGTTAATATTAAAATATGTTCTCATATGTATATTTACGTCATATCCTTTCTGCTTCGATGCGATTTGGTTGTTACAGTTGGTTGTATTAGCTATGGTTTGTCTTCAAAGATTCAAGACTGAATGCTGATAAAAAATATATATGGCAATACTAAAGTTACGCGCGAGTAACATACTTAATAAGTATCTATTAAATACAGCCGTTGCGTATCGATCCATATCGAGTGAAGGATTCTGTTGTCGTGATGTGTAACTGGAATCTAGTCGGCAGTAAAAATATGTTTTTATTTCATAATTCTACTATGAAGAAGAAGGGCACCCTTCTCTAATTAATGCCACACGACCAGAGCTGATAAAATCAAATTCTTTTCCAACATCCACGCACCAAGTTTAATGTCCACGTTGGCGCATTTGCTACCAACGCTTCTACCGCCACACAAGGATTACACTCCTCGAAATCTATGAGTTAATATTGATATATGTATGTATTACGTTAGGCTATAAAAGGCCCATTTGCACGCTAATAATGATTTCTGCCTTGATACAGTAATATTTAACTTAATAAGTATTGTACAATTATATTAAGTACGCATTGCCGTTTATTTATCTCTCGTTTTTTTAATTATGAACATGATTGAAAAAAGGCCGCCTTTAGTATTTTTATTTTATAATTATAATTATAATTTTTATTTTGTGTACTAAGCGTAATGTAGGAAGTAAGGCATGTAAAAAGGTTGCATATAGTCTATTAATAATAATAGTACAAGGAAAATCGTGTATAACTGAATAAGTGATATACTACTACTTGAATTATTATAAAATTTATTCAAAACACACGTTGGATATTTGTAGAAATTTACTTGCATTTTCTATAAATTTTTACAGACATTAATTTCATGTTAAAATTGCCGGATATTTCATTCATCTCAGTAAAATCAAATGTAAAAATGTTAGTTAATAGTCTACCGTATAACTTTCCGACCATCAATAATCGGTTAGGAATGATTCCCAGAAATTGTGAAGAATTTAAACATCTGACATTTGTAGAGTTCGTAGCTAAGTCTCGACACATGGTAGACGCTCCTTTCATCGGCAACCGAAATCATTAATCATTAATTTCATCCAAACATTAATCATTAAAATGAGACTTAAAGGGAGAGAAAATGAAGTGACTCGATGTTGCACGAGTAAACACGACTGTATTCGGCTAATGATACAATTGAAAGATTAATTATATTTCAAATTTCGTATTTTACAGTTGTAGTGAACGAGTTACACGGTTACGGTTTCCAGCGTTAGTTTGATTTGAAGCTTCGATGCTGGTGTTTAGGTTCAAAATCACACGGCACTGTTCAGGCGTCGGCATGTCTCTATGATTACGAAGTGTTTGCTAATGATTCTTGATACTTTAGTCCGTTTGATCCACGATGACTGGTACCTTTCATTCAGTGGAGTGGTTATTGTACACGAAATCCTTTACTTTTCAACCCCATTCATGATTTCACACGGCTTTTACTACAATTAAACTTCACTTTACATCGAATTTCTAAGTACTTTGTGAATTATTTTGCAATGACAACCAAATGAGTGAGCATTCATGGAGTAACAAGTGTATTTGCGATTTTTGTAGCTCTGCCGGCGATAATTTGATTTTTTTATGTTTTTGGGTACGTGTTGGTAAGTGGTCACCGCCGTACCATCTGCGACACGAACTGCCTCACCGGAGCTTGAAGATGTGATGAACCTACTAAATTGTTCTGCACTGCAAAGTATTCAATTTATTTCATACTACTCACCCACCCTCGCTTGGCTTTGGAGAATTCTGCGGGGCTGACTGAAAAGTATCCTAGTTTATGACCCATAGAAACTTTCCAAATATACCAAGAATCATCTGACTACGTTCAGGGGTATTAGCGTGATTCGTGCATAGATAGATGGACCGTGAGATAGATAGACAAAAGGTCCAAACATATCTAATGTACAGTTAGGGTTCCTTTTCAGTTGTATTATTAGTATAGATTTAACTTGTAAGAGGGACAGTTCTATCCTTCAGCATTAAATGATTTGTTTTCATGATGCTCAAGTATTCCTATTTAGGTGGTAAATTGTTTTTTTAAGATTTCTAAGATTTGCGTAATCTAGCTACTTCGTTTGAGACTGACTTGTGTTTTACAAAGCATGGATTGTGTTACCGATTAGTTTCTGTGGATTACAGAAATTAATGTTTACTGTATGCCGACAAAAATATAGGCACAAGTGAATTAATAAATAAGTAAACGTTCAAGATGTGCACAAATATGACATTTCGAACATCCATCACGCGAGAACAAATATTTACCTGTTATATAAATATGTGCTCCTGCCGGAATGAAACCAGAGTCCTTTCGCTCCGCAAGCAATGCCACTACGAAGTGGGCTACGAGAGCTGCGAGGTAGAATGTAAGTTGTGATAATATTATACAAATCTATGTGTATGATATATATCCATCAAGTTGGACTTGGATCGCAAGGGATAAGGTTCCGTACTTATAAAAGTATCTAAAAGTTTTTCCGGCTTTAGAAACATACGTACCAAGGTTTGTCATTTTAGACGTTAAGAGTTCTGTTTTGCATTGGACGTTATGATTCCTAGAAGCATTATAAAATGAAGATAACCAAGTATTAGGTATATTTATTTATTAATCCTTTACTATAACCACGAAACATGATATATAAAGCGGACTTAATGCTAAAAGCATTTTTTACCAGTCATACTGTATTATACTAACAATTTTATTACATTTTGTCCTATTCATTACATTGGCACCTTTTTATTATTTTTTTAATAGTTAAAAAGTGAAGTCACTTTATATTCGCGTTTAATTTAAACCCGTCTTTCAGGTGGTCTTTAGTACAAAAAATATACATACAAATTATGCTTCTATAGTCACGAGAATAAAAAGTGGATATGAAATAATAATATCTTGACTGTACGGTAGCAATAGAGGCTATAAAGTGCTATAAACTATAAATATTGTCACACCAGGCAGTACACCCATCGAAAACAGATAAAGCGAAAATATTATAGGCAGCAAAAAATGCGAGACCTTATAAATCGGTCTTAAAGATTTTGTTTAAATATATAATAACAGTAGAAAGACTACTAATGACACATGCATTTTTTTTTATTTCACTTCATAATGATATGATATGATTTTCCGACAGCCTTCCATCACGTAACTGATCGGTGACGATACGTGTCGTCAAAATATTTTCTTTTTATAATAAAGTCAATTACATATAGCAGAACAAAGTATAAAGAAACAAGAGATGTAAAAAATTACAGTTCTTTCTCTCCTCTTGGCTAGTGTCTGCCCTCTTACTAGAATTACTTATGAAATGATTTAAAGTGTTTCAGTTGCATTCAGGTTTTCTATTATATACATACTTAGCTGATATACCAGACCAATCTTTTATTAATTTCCTCCAAAACTGATTATAAATCAAATTTTATTTTTCAAAACAGTTAAAATAACATTTAAATTTTAATCGCATGGACACAAAAAAGAATTGATGCAGCATCTGTAAATTGACTGTTACTATATTCAAAAGCCAACAGATGTAGGGGAAAAAATGATACCCATAAGTGGAGTCAGTTACTAAATAATAAAGTTTAACGACACCTTATTAAGGATTTATTTGTTGCTCTCCCGAATTATTCTATAATTTATTACAAATAACTTCGCGCAGTAAACGTTATGTAACAAAAGTTTTTATAACGACTCCTTGTATATTTATTACCGGATTTGATTTTAATGACCGCCTATTGAAGGTAAGAGGACATTAAAGCATTCATACAAATGAAATAAAATATCGGCCAATTCGAGGGGATTAACTTAGTATATTTATTTTATTAATAGATATAAAATACTTTCGACATTGTTGGGTTGTTTAAATAGGTAATAATTAAAGATTATCTTAGGTTAAACTGCCTATTTTTCGAAAAGTATATTTTTGTATTATATTTTTAAACTCGTTACTATAAAATTTAAAACCTTTATCTTTTATGAAATGATTCGGTTACGATTTCACCACAGATTCTTATATAATATTTTATAAAGTTGCCTGTTACTTAGATAATATTATACATGAGAAATATCGCCTGTTAAAATCTCTCAAACTATTACTGTTATAAGACTAGTAAGGTTATATTTAAAGCCCGGTCAATATTAGAAATAATAATAATCCTATGCTCATAAATTAAAAATATGACAGGCAAGCAAAAAAGAACAGCCACAAAGCCGTAATTACAAAAATGTGTCCCATTGCTAATTATCCGTTATTGCATCTTGACACTTCTCAACAAATTTCCATACGAGGGGACAAAAAATTAACGCCGGCAAAAAGGTTGGTGAAAAAAATATATCAATGAACTTCGAGTTCATCTTTTATTCATGTTCGTGTTAATTATTTTGACTTAATGAATGTTGGGTTATTTAGTTTTTTTGTGAAAGATTGCTCGGCGTTTCGATGGTGGTAATTAAAAAAAGTGGTAATTGAAGAAAATTTTGATCGGGAAGCAACATCAACATACCTATTTGGGGCGTAAGGGGCTCTTTCCGTCGTTGAGTCTAAGGAAACCTCTCTCACTCATGGAACATCCCGCTGAATAACGGATGAGGCTATGTCACTTGGTGACTCTTGTTAGAGTTCACTTAATCTGTACCACCCAATCAAAACCTGTCTCCAACTGGCCCTAGCAGAAACTGTGTTCTAAATATATCAAACTATTTCATAGTACTCACATGATCAGGCTATTTTTGTAGGTATTGATCATTAAATTTTAATTCTTTACTATCGCTGTATGTCACAATTGCGTAGACATGAAAAAATTTATGACTTAATTTTTATCCGGTAACTTAAGAATAAATTTTGTTAAAATGTGGTTAAGTTCATTTATATGATCAGTAGTAAATATGTTGATTAAGTAATTTTACTTTTGCCATGATTTACCAGAAAATATCCAGGTCAGTTTCAAGAAATTGTTCCATAAGAAAACTGTGTGTATCTATGTAATTAATTTCATCATAATACTTGAATTGCGGTTGGCTAAAATTATACATCAGCTGCTGTACTAAGAACTGTTAATTAAATCGATACATTTTATCGCTATTAAATATTTACAGAGAATAATCGTTTAAGTTATCGTCATCGATTTATATATTTAATAATTTATATATTATCAAGCATAGTGTAATTTCAGTTTAATTTGAATATTATATTTTACATTTTGTTTTAGTCATACTTCTAGTTTTAAGTCTGTTGAAAATTGCAGCTTATGTCTATGGTCATTTTATACGGACCGGGGGATTTTGCGCGGGAAATTTAAATTTTTACGTTAACTTGCTCAAGGTTAATTTGCGATAGGTGTTGTAATGGAATCTTTATTGTGAATTACTGTGATAAAACAGGACAGTGCTTCTTATTACAACCTTTAGGTGCAATGAACCACGTTACTTGCAAATGATTATAATAATGTATGATTTTGGAATGTGAAAGAAGTATCGACGTGCTAAATGTACATTGGGTCTTTTATGGTTTGTTTTGTGAACTATAAAAGTTTGCCGGGGATCGAAGCCGAGTTCCCTTACAGTTTTGTCAATATGAAATGCTACGTTACATCTCGTAAGTTTATTCTACAGTAGACGCTACAAAAAACCGGCGCCAAGTGTCACAGGTCAGTTGTGTTCGCGACGCCCATCAGATCGTCTTCAGAAGGGATTTAACTGTGCCGACATCCAATGAAGCGAGAACGCAGTGGTTAGGATATCCTGCTAGTTTTTTGTTTATTTCAGCGGCAAATTTGATGCGGCTGTTAAAATTTATGACGGAGCAAACGGGATTTAAGATATGTCTATATTTATGAAATTTAGCTCTCGTAGCCTGGTGGCTCGTGTCAAATATAAACTGGCCACTAAGGGAAGTATTTGCGAAAACTAAAATTTAATGAGCTTTCCATGCTTTTAAGGTACTTTGAGCTATCGACTCCGGCTAATTTTATATAGATGATAATATAATCCGGCCGATTTGGGCTAGGGCGATTGATTTATTTCCATTGTTTCATGGGCTCTAACGTGGCTTATGTAGTCAATCTCTTGGTGAAGATCCGCGCACATTGCCGGCATGCGAGCACTTCGTTTACATAATTGTACCTGATTGCCTCAGGTGGTCGAGCTTTCAAATCGTTGCGTTTGGCATCTATCTATGTAGCTAGGCGCGCCGTTCGGTCTCTAAATAAAAGACTTGCCTTTACACATATAATGTATACCTATATGTTATATAATAAATGTTATTATCATTCATTCATAATTCATTTATTTCACAAATTTATACGTAGCTCTAGACCCCATACTAGGATTTTTTCGTTCCTCCTTAATTCGTCTTATATTTGCTATTCCTTTATGTTTAGTAATTTTTCAGTATCTAAATATGCAACGGTGCTAATCCAATTGGTTGCTTTTATCTTACGTATGTACTTGTATACAACAAACACATATTTAAGATGTATTTAATCAAAAAAATCTACGATGTGTCCTTAATATTGTAACAAAACAATAACTCTTTATTGTACATGAGTTTATACCATAACATAGTAAAACAGGGTACAATAGGCGGCCTAATCACTTAGATCGAATCGATTTCTTCTAGGCAACCTTTGGGCAGGGATTTTTTTAAGAAACGAAGGTAGAAGTTTATGATTTCGTTTTAGACAAATACCTAAATAACAGTTACATTAAAAATAGAGTCACCAAAATAATACCTGACTATATATCGATTAAGTTATAAAATACAAAGAGAAAAAAATGTATTCTAGTAAACTGATAGCAGAATAAGGAATTCAGTACAAACACTTATTTAATAGACTAGGTTAGTACAAAATACTTAAGCAAATAAGTCTTTTAAAATAATTATAATAACGGCCAGCTCAGTCACGCATGTGGTACAAAAATCAACGACAAAAGAGTCGGTGTTTTGAAAGGAGATCGTAATTCAAATTTGGGAGTCGTATTCGCAAATTTAGTAACGAACTGTGACTGAGTGCAGGTAGCGAACGTAATCAAGAAGGAGCCGCCAGAGGTCGCTACACGGTCCGGTACTTACAGTGGATGGACAATAAAGCCGCTGATGTTTTGCGTATGTTGTAAGTATGTGGTGTGATACGTAAATTAATACACGCTCATGAATCTTGCTTTTAGTGTTTACTGGTCAAACGCCTTCGCTGCAATTTGAGAAATATGTATAATTGTTACGTTTATAAATCGTATCTGCTTATTCATTTTGTTATTGTTATATTATTGTTTACGTTTTGTTATTTTGTTAAGTGTTATTTAACTTTTATCTTTTGTTCACGAGAACAGTACAATTATTTATATCACGGGATACAAAGAAGCCTAAATACTGATCTATTGTATTTAATGAATCATTTTTAAGTGAATTGTATCGTTTTACAGATGAATCCTCGAATGGCGATGACATATTAGATAAGAAAAACTACAGATACATACCTTAGTTCAAGCAATCTCACTAGCCACAATCCATTACCAACTCATTGCAAAGAACGAGTTTTTTGTCACACTTATGAGTCCTAGAGCAAATTACATTACTAAAGATAAGGCTTCGCACCACCTACTTTCCACCTACATTGAGTCTCTGAAATATTTACGCGATTCATATATATCATGTAAAATGCACGGAATATTTCGAGTCAAATCATTGTATCTTCGTTGACTCGCAAAACAGAACGGTCTCTTTAAGTGTATTAGAACTGCGCAGTAATTACTGCAATCTCATAAATCAAATTCACAGCTCATTCCGCGATGACATCGTTATAACAATAATTAGTATTGCCCTTAATTTTAGTAAATAACAAAAACTAAAAACATTTCACAGTTGATTTTATGAGGAGTGATAGTAGAGTACCATAGGGATAAAACTCGATAGTATAAACCCAAAAACGTTGTGTGACCGCCAAACCACGAGGAGGAGAGTTTAATGTGGAGTCAAGGATGAATGGAACCACTATATGGATCCCTAATATCAATAACGGAGTCCAATATTGGTTGCTAATGAAATGTTATGGAATAAAAATGATTCGAAATAAATATATGATTCACTCGATAAGCCTGATTTAACGGTGGCTCGCGTTGTCAGCGTATTAATCAAACTATTCTTTGACAAAATAAATTTCAATTTATTAATTCGCGCACGAGCCGATATTGAATAAATCAAATCCAAAGTGAAGTTTTACTAAAAGATTGCCTTTAATCCACACTGTTCGGAATTTTAACGATCAAAGTGAGTTTTGGAAACCGCGACAAAGGGTCAAATTGAAAAGCGAAGGTTTCGTCAATATTCTTTCATACTAAACAATTGAAAACGCCGGTTACATTTTCAAACTAGCTATAGGTAACTTAATAGTAAAACAGTATGGTTGAATAGTGATCTTCTACCAGCCGGTAAAGTGATATAAAATTTGTTTACTTAATACTGAAGTAATTAAAACACATTATATAATAGTTTGATGTTTTTTTAAGCATTTAATTGTATACGAAACCTATACCGAGTAGCATTCATTCTGGAGTTATGTGCCAAAATATTATTACAATCATGTTGCAACTTCAACTCGTATCTATCTTTGACATGAGGCTACCATTCTTATTGATTGCATTAAATTGATCACTAAGTTCAGTTGTATTATCGCTTAAAGGTATTTATCACTACACAGGTGATAATATATCTTTTGTTGAATATTGCATTAATGTACAAGTTGTTAATAAATGTATTTCTTTCTTTCTTTCTTTCTTTCTTTCTATTTTACGATGTGTTACTATAATATGAATACCTACTAATATTAAATATTTGGAGTATAATAAACAATACTGTAAATAATAATATTGTACAAGTCAAAGTTTAAGTTATCTAATTAGGAAAATAAGTAACTTATTATTATACACTGAATAATTATCTCATTAATTATAGCTCCAAATACGCCGCCACTAACAAAATATACGTCTGCAAGTCGCCAGTATAAAAGTGTTGTGCGTTCAGCAATTTATGTTATTTGATATTTATTTTTCACCCATAAAAGGGTTACCGCCTTTCGCTAACGACCGTGGGTTCTTTATGAGTTTTTTCGGCGGGCGGCTAATCTGAGCGACTTGTTAAGTGATTCCTACAGATTAATGGCATCTTAATGAGATGGTTTGATTGCGAGGCCGACGCTTTAAAATAATTGATGGTATTCAATCCATCGTTATTGATACTGTCGGCCGATTAGGTAGCATTGCGGTGGTCGAAGTCTTTGATCTCGGCAATCGTTGTTCGGTGATATCAAAGCATTAAAACGTTTTGACTGACAAATATATATAATTACTAGAACCCGCCCTCGACTCGCTTCAGAAAACTTGCGCCTTACGTTTGGAAAAAGCACCCGCATTGTTTTAGGAAATGCTTTTGCTGTATCATCCTCTCTGTTATGGGAAAGGGTTATTCTGGTTCTGTGAATTATAAAAATGTTGATTTATTACAATAATAGCTGCTAGGCAGAAAAAAATTTATGTACGGTCCTCTTAAAAGAATATGTATATTAATTTTATTTCTCTCTTATTTTATATTTATCCATGTTAAAAATGATCCCTGATTATGACCCGTGCTATAATCTACTAATATGCTGAGTATCATCTAAATTTGGTCAGTGGTTTTAGTGTGATACGCGAACAGACAGATAGACAAGCAAAGAAATATGTTTTGACTTCTGTATCGCTAACAAATTTTACCTACATAAAAATTTACAAAACATATTATATGTACAGATTGAACCCTGTTACAGTTGTATTGTTAATATTAGTAATATATTAATATTAACAATGAAAATTGATTGTACTTGGTTACTTTATGTGCGTATATCATTCAGAAATATTATAGGTATTAGGATATTAAGTATATCAATTCAATTTATGTTTGCTATTGTACTGTTTTCTTATTTCTGAGTTCATTTACAGTTTTTTGAATTTTGCTACTAGCACGAAAATAAATTTGATACGTGCTCGGTGGTGGTTTAAAGATTAATAAATTTAAAAGGTGGAGTAGCCTGATGGTTCGTGAGAAACAGCACTTCAGATTATGCATATATAAATATTATGTAAGGACATCGACAGTTTCAAGTTTTTTTATTTAGGCCTGTCGATATTTAGAGACAAATCAAATTAAGCAACTATATTTCCATAGGCACATTCACGTCACATTACCGTGAAAAGGGGTGTAGTTTACGAAAATGTAATTTGCTGTTAACTGACATTTAAATCATCAAATGCTTTTTCATAAGTTTTATGTTCAATACAGTGAAATTTACATTTTATAGTTATTTTTACTATTAATAATAAAACTTAGTTGGATAATAATATGAACTTTCGCAGTTTTCTGATCGCTCTTGCATTGGAGTGTGGAAGGTAGCCAAAATATCGATCAAAACTTCGTTATATCATTTTGATTGTTGTATGTATGTATTTATGTTGTATGAACCATGTTCACGGCAAATTTTCCATCGAAATATTAACACATAAAGTTCTTATAAGAGCCCTTATACTAAAACGGTAATAAGGTTATAAAAGACGTAACACCCAATAATGTTTATTTCTTATTTATTAAAATCTCAGTTCCCACATTATCCGTGTCGTATCCGGAAACCAATAGAACTAATCCATTAATCACCACCCACGTAACACACCTAATAAAACTCTATTAAATAACTTCCACGTGCTATGAACACAATTTACTTAATCACAGTAGGTACGGCCCACCTAACAAAACGTTCGGTTAAAATAATATCATGCATTCGATAGTAATATCTACAGTGATTGGAGGAAGATTTAGAATTGTTTAAATCATTTGGTTATCAGTGAAATGATATTGCATTTGAGCGTATACCACCGACACATTTAATAATGAAAATACTCGGTATTATATTTCATCGAGCAACGTGCTCATCTAGTGTTTTATTTTTACGTAGCCAACATACGAGCCAATGGGCCATCTGATGGTGGTCAACGAGGAGGACGGTAACATCAAAGGGTGCCAGTAAAAGAAGGATGTGTGTGCTTATGTGCTCAAGACTTTGCAGATTGGTTTTGACCAGATCTGGATCATCAAGACCCTCTTTGCACGTCTCTCCATCGAGTCCAACGCTGATAGATGATATTTGGCAGCACCAGTCCAAATCTGACACTTCACACAGTACTCCACACACGGTTGAAATTAAGGTTTATACAGAGTTACAGCTGATTCGGTGCGTAGTACCGCTGTACCTTCGCAAGAACTCCAAGTTTCCTTGCAGCCGCTTTAGCCGTGAACTCGATGAACCGACCAAAGTTAAGGTTCGAAGAAACTTCGATTCCCAACAATTGAAGAAGGTCAGATCATTACAGAGACACATTCTGATAAATAGGAGCCAAGGTGAACGGGCTCCTTTTGGCGCCAAACAAACTTTTTTTTGTGGCGTTGAATCTCACGAGATTGGCATGGCATGTATCTGTCCATTACTGTGCTGTCATCTGTAATGGCACAACGTTTGTATTACTTATTAAATTATTTTGGATACTA